>JAYKAV010002866.1:2976730-3054999 GCA_035582835.1 Phoebastria nigripes | reverse complement strand
CTCCCCTCCAATCTGCACTAATCTCCTCTAGCGTCTGTGCTGCAGAAGATAATTTAGAGGCAATGGCATGCTCCCGAACACATTGCCTCTCTCACACAGCAATTAAATGTACATCATTGTCTGGCTGTCCTGTATCCTTGGGGCAGGAGGGATTGTCATCATCTTAAAGCCATGATTTACAGAGGTAATAATCATGGCACCAGCCTCATTACATGCCAACTTTTGGGAAATTAGGTGATAGATATTATTCATTAAGTTGCCACATGATACCCATATCCATCCATCTGTTACAGCTGAGCTAACGTTTTGGTTCGAGCATGCAAGCTAATGGCTTCTTTAGGAAGGAAGCAGGCGCTGTCCTGAAAGGCAATGGGGAGAAAAGAGTAAGATTGCAACTGGGTACATCATTTTCAAAAAAAAAAAAAACAAATTAAATTAAACAGAGACCTCTCAGACCTTGGAGGCTTTGTGAGTACCCGGCAGCAGGACACTCAGGCCAAAGCAGAGCAATACGCAAGTCATAACGTAGTGCTCAAAAATGGCACGCATGAGGCAAAAGCTTCATTCCTGGTGAGCTCAGCCCAACCAGCTGCACATGCCACAGAGTGGATTAATTTTGGGGTGCTCCGTCAGGCTGCTCCATCATACTGAGCTGTTTGGGAGACTCCAAGGGGCTATTGGGACTTTGCCCAGCACAGGGTGTCCGGGCTGTGGGTTGCTGCTCCCCTTGCAGCAACTGGGATGGGACTGCATGGGGGTACATTTGCAAAAGCCCAGCTGCCCTTCACCCTCAGAGCCCAGGGATCCTCCAGCCATCCTCAGCTGCTACCAGGAGCCAAGACCGGCCTTTGACAGCCCCAGAATCATGGAGATATGTGTCCCTTGTCCCTTCACCAGAGGCTTACACAGAGTGTAACCCTCCTGCCTCCACACACAAGGGAGTGAAGGAGGAAGGTGCTGGAGATCTGGCGGTCACCCAGCGCTGGGACAAAACCCCCCCAAAAGCACACAAGAGTGCATGTACCAGAACAGACAAGGGCCTCCAGTGCTTCTCTATTTCTCCCCAAAAACTACTTATCACCCAGTTTTGCCTCAACAAACACGGAGATGGGCATTTTGAGAGAACTCATTTTCAGGATGATTTACTCTCAAAAAGGGGGAAGGAAAAGGATTCCTGCAAAATATTTTTCATTTTTATCTTTTTAGGGAAGGCTGTGTTCTTGGGCACAGAAAACAGAGGGTAAGTAAGTGCTGAGACCTCAGACAGGCACAATCCTACATTGCACAGATATCCACTCTCAAGTATTAGTCATCATTAGTTAAATAATACAAATGGTTTCCCAGCAAATTTCTTGCCAGGAGGAGGAGAAAAGCGAATGCTGATAGTGCTGCGGTAGCCGGTGCCAGCCTTTATTATGACGGCTCTGCAAGTATCTGACAGGGGCAGAGACAGAAAGAGCTTCATGCCCATCAAGCTACAGCACGCCCAGAGGCCCAAATTTATCTTCTCTAACCCTACTTGACCCTTTTAACAAATGCTTCTTCAAGCAAAATGCATTAAGAGGTATCACAAAAATAAAAGGGTTCCTACTTACTCCCTCAATGCATAAAAGTGCTGTTTTCGGCCACAGAAGATACCAGAGCTGGCTAAGGATCTCGGATCTGGGAAATCCTGTAATAGCGATTGCAGGAGGGCAAGGACTGGAGTATGGGGGAGGCAGGAAGCCAAAGCCTGGGAGCTGCAAAGTCTACGTTATACTTAAAAGCTTGCCACTAACGATGGGCTAGACCTAGGCTTTTGTGCCCATCCAACTGCAGGCAGCTGCCTAAAGGGGCGATGCTACCCCATGGCATCCCACGATGACCCGGTGACGCACAGCATCCCCGGCTGGGGCTGGCATGAGGCAGGAGGGGACGTGCAGCTGGGCATGGGGAGCCGGCACCAGTCCTTGGCAGCCGCCCAACACGAGGTCAGTCAAAGCCACTCACGAAACCACATGCCTAGCGCTTCATCTCCGAACCGGAGCTAATAGGTCCCCGCTGGTTCTTCCCCTCCGCAGCGCAGGATATTCAGCTAAGTGGAACGAAAAGCACAATGTGTTGTTACACAGCAGTAGTTCAGTCCAGGTAGCACCCCAGCCACGGGTATGGGTAGCAAACCTGTTGTCTCTGCAGCATTAACAAATCTGGTACTGCCAACAAATCTGGTACTGCCAATAAGCTACATAGTACTTACGGCACTTCCCACACAACTTGATAAAGTTCTGGGTACCAGGCTGGCACGGCCGGGCTCCAATGGTGCCGTACAACCCCCCTCCATGAACTCTGCCTGGGCCTCCCCATCGAGAGGAAAAATGTGAATAAACTACGTATCAATAAAACTAAGCAAAGCTTCCCGCAGAGGTAAGGAAGTGTTACACCCTGGCTGAACAGCTCAGTAACCTGAGGAATGATAAAATGCCAGCACCTAGAGTCAGTCATACATCCATATGCTTCGCTGGATCAGAGCTGTGTGTCACAAGCCTTCAGCACAGCCACGAGCAGAGTCTTCCTCGCCTACCCCCAAGCCCCACGCTTCAGGCAGCAGGTTGTCTTCTCCCCGCCACTCCCCAGATGCCTGGCACAGCCAACGGGGCAGGGACATGTCCCGCTCACTAGCACACGCAAGGTGGAGGACGCACAGTACTGCACGTCCCTGGCAAGACCCCGCACGCTCCTCAGCACCGATGTTCATCTTCGCTCAAAACAGCCCAGGGAGGGCACCCCAGGTAAAAATGCTGAGCAGAGAGCTGTAAGGCACAGTGGCACGGTGCACGCTAGAGGAGGCACTACCCTTTTTGTGAGCCAAGACTGCCTCAAATATGTTTCTCTGTAAATGTAACAATCAACTGGGAATTTTAATGTGCCCTTGACTATGCTCCTATAGGTCTTCTTCCAGCGTACTGCACTAGCACAGGTTCCCAGGTGGGAGCTGAAGGGTCAAAAGTCACTTTGCAGGGCTGCCTATGACATCCGTAGCATATATCACAAGGTTAGATACTGTTATTAGGATGAAAGGGACATAATGATACCAGAACTCAGGATTCACACCGACAAATTTGTTTTCCTTCAGGACTCAGCAGCATTTGCCTTGGGCAACAAGATAGCAGGGAAAGCAAAATGTTCAGCAGCTGAAAGGGATGAAAATATGAACATAGACTAGATTTGAAGACGTTTAGGCTAGAAATTAGGAAAAGGAGGTATGAGATTCAGGAACAGCCTTGCAATACAAGCAGTAGGGGCAAAAGTTTCAGAAGGCAGGCAGCGTCAAGTGGGAGTGCTCGCTATGGCACAAGACTGCATTCACCAACCCCCAAGGTCCCTTCTGATCTCATACGTCCTTTAATACTGGTGCATTTTGCATATATATATACACACACACACACACACACACACCCCCCATGTCACACACAGCATCAATGTAACATTAATCTAAGGGGATGGCCATATTCACTGTGCTTGTTTTGGATATTAGAGCATTCCTCCCTTGTGATAGTAAATCTCGTATAATTAGGTAAGGTATAATTAAAAGTAGATTCCACCCAAATTGACTTGCAAACATAAAGATTCAGGAGCAAATGCAGTCCTGGTTTAATTCTACTGAAGTCACTGAAATGAYCTCAGGGATGACTTTGGCCAACTTGAATACCCATGTCTCATTACTACCAGATGAGCTATGCGCCTACAAAGGGGTAATGGGTCTTTTGGACAAACGCGATCACATGCAGAGATGGGCATGTCCAGGATGAAGGCAATGGATAAAAGTGCCTCTTGGCTTAAGATCCTCTAGCATTGCAACTGCTGGTTTCACTGATGTTTTTGGTTAGGTAAAAAGTTTAGTTTCAGCTTTTCTACAAAATAACACAAGTAACACACTTTCCTTCAGGTCATTGCCACAGTATAGCAAGCACTGGGTGGCCCTTGGGAATGTGAGCTTTCAGACAGATTAATACAGCTTGACTGAAGAAGGGAAGATGACAGACACTACTTAACAGACTCCAAGTTGGGCTCATCCTTGAACTGAATTTTYTTCACAATCCCATGATCCCTCAATCGGAAAAGTCAGTCCCCATATAATGAGTGCAAATACTTTTGCTCTTGGTAATTACTTTTAATTTAGACAGTGGACAAAGGGTAAAGACTCACTCTTTAGGTTTTTTTGCTTTTACTGGCATTGTCTTCATTTTTTAAGAGGATCTCAAATATTTAGATGCCAGAACCACAGGTTCCGTGACAATAACTTAAAAAACACCATAACAAAATATTTTACAAATATTATGTTTCCATGTAACGACTGGCAGCRTGTTAAGGTACTATACGCTTACCCAATGGATTTGCAATCACCAGAAGAGCCATGGGGCCTTCATTAAACAAAGCCCTTGGAAAGTTTATCATAGGGAGTTTACCACAGTTACTGGGTCATCCTTGACTTTTTAAAACCTTTTGTGAATTATAATTAATGATATTAAAATGATGCACACATATTATACTTGTCTGTATTTTTGCCCATAAAGGACACCATCAAGGGCAAGAAAGCACAGATATAAAACAGAAAATGTAACTCTTCGTCCTCTTCCCTCTTGGCCCCCTAATTGCCAGTCAATCTGTTGCACAAGAGCACAAACTGTTTTATTTTGTTCAGACCATCAGTGTGCCGGGTGCCGCTGAGGCAGCAGAGGCAGGGGCGTGGGGCGAGGCAGCTGCCTGGCTGCACTCTGCCTGCAGAGCGGCTCTCCCAGGCTGCAGGCAGCCCTGCCCGCAGCATTGCCGCAGCGGGGAGCGGGCAGCCCCACGGCGATGCACGTGCCACCATCRGCGTTCAGGGACCCACGACCCACCGCTCTAATTTTAGCACTAACAGACTTGCTAGCATCTGGGGAAGACGTCTGCCATGCAGACGCAGGCAGCCRGCAGGCAGAGGCAGAGCCCCAGCAACAGCAACAGCAAACCCCTGGTGAGATCCACAGAGGGCAACAGCACGAGGACACAGCCGGGAGCTGCATCTCAGCTGACGGGAGCATGGAGACCAATGGCAAGAGGAGAGCAATGCTGGCCCAGAAGCGCAGGCAGGCTCGCAGCTGGAGGGGGCAGGCACAGCCATCATCCAGGTCATCCCCGCGTGCCACCCCAGGTGCATGCAGAGCCCATCCCTCCCCTCCCTCTCCCCTGGAGAACAGGGAACTGGTCAAAACCCTGGTCAAAAATGATGCACTCCCAAAACCTTGTCTGATTCACCCACTGCCTCTTCCCCCAAGAGCAGGGCTCCAGCCGTCCCCAGCTGCCAAAGATAACGCAGTTAAGAAAGGGATGTTATATTGTGCACCAAGCTATTGGAGAAAATCCCACTTTTATCTTAGCAAAACAACTTTCCCTTCCTACTGCCGGCAGAAAAAAGACCGTCCCCACCTATCTGCATTGCATAATCCAGCTGCAGCATCTAAAGCAATGTTTACCTGGGAAAAAGATACTGGGCAAATGCTTCGTGCCTGGTTCCCAGACTGCAATGGGATGGCACTTGGAAACCAAAAAAATAACAACAGTGGCGGGTACCAGCCAGATCCAGGGATCACCAGTTTGGAAAAGCAGCTGCCTGGGAAGACTACGCACATTAGAGGGCCAATTCGACATGAGCACTGGGGAGATAGGCAGGACAAGCCAGTCGGGCTTTTCCACCGCTGGTAGGTGTGACCCCACAGAAAGGTTTCTCCCCTGCCATCGTAGCCCCTGAGAGACACCAAACCTGCTCTCACAGCACCCATCTGGGCATCGCACTGTGCCCCACGCCTCCCAGCCCCGCTGCCCTCTGCTCACCCCCAGGGCAGCTCCTCACACCCTCCTGCATGATCACCCAGGCTTTCATCTGCTCGGTATCAAGAAGTCAGTTCAAAGACATCAGTATGAAAATGTCGGGAGTCCCAAGCCCCAACAGGATGAATACACCAGTCCCTGCTCAGGCAACGTGCCCACACRGCAATGGGAAAGTTAATGTATTTTGTTCCTAAGAGGAGGAATCTTAGCTAATATTGATGCTTGTTAAATAAAAAAAAAACCAACCCAAAAACTCTTTGCAAGGCTAGGAAAAAAAAAAAAAGTCCTGCTGTCTTGGGAAATGTCTTTCCCACTGGCTTCTCCTTAAGGATTTGGTTTAGGCTTGTGGGAACTTAACACATTAGAAACTCGCCCATAATTTGCATGCCCCAAACAGCGGGGACATATCATGAGATCTAGTATTACTGAGATTTCTTTCCTTTGGCAAAACATATTCCAGAAGATTCACTTGGAGAAAAGTTCACACATCATTACAACTAAACTGTATGCGCCTAGTGAGTGAAGAAAGGGCACAAGATGACACATTACCCTGTGGTTTTATTATACTGGCTTTGCTTCCTTACCTCATTTGCAAAATTAGGGTTGGTCATAATCCTTCCATCAGTTTTTCCTGAAAATTAGGAAGGGACCGAACCAGATTTTCCAATTAAAAAAATCTTCCCACAGTTTCAGAGATGTGAAAATGGATTTGCCAAGTATTTCATCTGAAGGAGCTTTCTGAAGTACCAGCTTGGCATCTGAATGCTGAGATGTTTCTTTCCAAGTGATTTGGGAGATGCTCTGGTGAATATTCCCCAGGAACACACACGTCCCGAGTGATCCCCTCACACTTCACCCATTCCTCTGTGAGGTAACGAGAGGGAACRTGGGCCAGAGGGTAGACAAAGTTAAAAATCTCTGAAATATGTGCTTTAACAGCAGCATTATTTGAGAATGCCTCTTATTTTCCTGCAAATGCTCAGCGGCGATAAATAGGTGCAAGATGGAGCAAGAMCACAGAAGCCTGCAAACCCCTTGGAGATGGGGACCACGATGCAGCCACCTCCAGTGCCTCCTACCAGCCCCTTTTCCCCCTGAGCTCGGCAAACAGCCCAAAGAGGTCCTCCAAGAGGGATGCTGAAACCCCCTCCAGGCAGGTCTGAGCCACCCATTGCCATGGGACAAGCAGGTGTTTCTGCTTCTGCGGGGAGGAAAGAGGCTCTGTAAACCCAAAATGCAAACAGCAAAGCTGCAGAGGTAAGTGAGCAAGGTTTCCTTCCACAGGACCAGGGAAGGAGAGGTGTCCCCYGTACCATGCCGAGTGCAGGGGACCAGACACTCAGCACCTCAGTCCACTCAAACTCACCGGTGGGTGGCAAGCTTTAGGAAATGTGTCCTCCTGGCTCATAACGCAATCTTCCTTATTTTTAAAGCAGTGGTCTACCTGAGCATGTTGGCCTTGGAGCTGGGTGTGACACCAGCACYCGGACAACCCGCAGCAGAGTCTGAAGCCCCATTTTGCAGTGCCGAGGAAAGCCACCGCTGCCCAAAGAGCTTATGGTTCAGTTGGACAGGACGAACGGAAGAAGCCTTGCTATCCCCATTTCACAGATGGGAACTGAGATAGAGAGAAGCTAAGTGACTTGCCTACGGTCACACAAGAAGTCTGTGGCCAATCCCAGTCCCACGAGGCCCAATCCAGCACCTTAACCACACACCAGCTCCTCTCTTTCATGTGGTGACCCATCTGAAGCTTAAGAGCTGCTGACACTTCGCGAAGCAAAGCCACATCCTTGAGTCCTTTCTTGGCAAGCGCCCTGCAGCAGCCGGCAACTTCGAGAGCAGCAGTGAAGTCTCATGCAGCAACTGGAGCTCATGGCCCATATTTCCCCCTCCCTAGAAAAACCAGCCCCTCAGCCCTAGCCCTTGCYCTGGCCAACGCCGAGCTCTCCATCACCTCCTCTCCCTTACCTGCAGGCTGCAAACTCAGAGCCAGCTGTTGCCACAACAGACTGTGTTGCCAAGGAAATACAACAATATGTTTATCAATAAAAAAATGTTGGGTGTGCACAGACAAACCAGTTAAATTCGCTGGGGCTGGAGCCACTCCTCCTGTTCTCCAGCTCTCCTAACCCACCTGTGACCTTCTCCTCTATGGCTTTAGACATTACCACACATGCAAGCAGAGACACAGAAAGACTTATTGGACTGCGGAGCTTCCTCATTCCTTCAGTCCAGCATTGCAACTGGCTGCCCAGAGAGGTTGTGCAGTCTCCAGCCTTTGAGGTTTTCCAGACCCAACAGAACAATGCCCTGAGGAACCTCCTCTGATCTCATGGCCAACCCTGCTTTGAGCAGCAGGTTGGACTAGAGATTTCCTGAGGTCCCTTCCAGCCTGAATTACCCTCTGACGCTGGCCATTGTTCTGCCTCCCATTGCTCCCTCAGACGTTAAATGCTCATCCCCAGCAGGTGGTGGGATTTGAGCATCTCAGTCCCCATTTGACCACCGCCATGGGGAGCATCCCCTTCCCTCGCTGTGGATGTCATTACCCACGCTTACAGCTCTTAACTCTGCAAGAAATGGTAAAACCTGGTATAGAAAGGTAAGAGCCAGATCTTGTAAACCCTTGTCAAGAGAAATAAGCCCGAGTTGTTCATAGATGTGGAGCTGGGTGCAACTGGCCCAAAGTTAGGTGTCCTGGTTTCGGCTGGGATAATTTTCTTCCTAGTAGCTGGTATAGTGCTGTGTTTTGAATTTAGGATGAGAATAATGTTGATAACACACTGATGTTTTAGTTGTTGCTGAGCAGTGCTCACACTGAGCAGTGCTTACACTAAGTCAGGAACTTTTCAGCTTCTCATACTGCCCTGCCAGCGAGGAGGTGCACAAGAAGCTGGGAGGGGGCACAGCCAGGACAGCTGACCCAAACTGGCCAAAGGGATATCCCATACCATATGACATCATGCTGAACAAAAAAACCTGCGGGGAGCTAGCGGGGGGGTGCAGCCGCTGCTCGGGAACTGCCTGGGCATCAGTCAGCAGGTGGTGAGCAATCACATTGTGGATCACTTGGTTTGCATATTCTTTTATCATTATTATTATTTTCCCTTCCTTGATGGTCCTATTAAATTGTCTTTATCTCAACCCACAAGTTTTCTGACTTTCACTCTTCCAATTCTCTCCCCCATCCCACCAGGGGGGAGTGAGTGAGCGGCTGCATGGTGCTTAGCTGCTGGCTGCGGTTAAACCACAACATTAGGGAACAAAGACCAGAACCTCAGTCTTAACACTGGAGTTAACCAAACCACTCTTCTTGAAATCCACCATCCTACAATTCCCAAACAGCAAATGAGGAATATTCCCAAATCCACAGCAAACAGGAAATCCCAATATTGACTTGAAAAATGAAATTCAAATGTTTCAAGAAAAAATTTTAAAAGATCTAAACACATGATATAATCGAGCCAGTAAAAATTTTGAAGGCAGTGTTACAACTTAAAGAAAAAAAAAGAAAATAATTTATCTGTAAAGCTCCTTCCCTGCTCTAGGATACTCTCCAACACACTCTTATTCCCTAGTATTTGCCTAGAGCAGTGGGCAGGAAAGACTACTACCAGCAGTGCCTACCACACACTGACTTCTCCTACCTACCGCTCCGTTTTCTTTTAAGGCTTGGATGTTTTTAAGAGACCTTACAGGAGACCTAGGGTTTTCCCCCATATTTTTGTTAAACAAAATTTTAAAACCAAGCTACCTGAGTGCTCACATTCTTCCAAACAAGTTCACACGCACCTTCAAAATCAGGAAGAGGAAATAACCTAACTCGTGAAACAGGCTGAGGTTTACTTTATTTTAATTATCAAAAATGACAGTGTTAATTTCACAGCCTTCAATAATTCAGCTTAATTACCCAGGAGACAAAACTGTCAGACCGAACCCTGTAAAATATATATGAACAAAACAAAACATATCAGTAGCAGAATGACTGAATCTATAACCCTGTCCCCAAATAAACGCCACTCTGCTGAGCGCTGGCATGGCTGCAGGTAATAAAAGTGACGCTGAGTGTTTCGGGAGGGAACAATGCTCCCGCGTACAGTTAGAAGCAGGTGACAGCATCCTTTCTTCCGTTCAACTGGGGGTTTTTAAAGCCATAGTCCCTCAGCCCCTCCAAATCCTTTTGTTCGGCAAACAAGGCACCCTGCACAGATGGCACTGACTTGTGAGACAAACTGCTCTGGGTAATTGTTTGTCCTGGCTGTGAGCAGCAGGAGAGCGCGTGGAGCCAGGGACCATGCAGCCGCAAACCACCCTGTGACGGGCATCTGCGCTTTCCTCTGCCTCGCAGGTTTACGTACAGAGCGCACAGGGGTGAGGAAAGGCTGGAAAAAAAGGAAGCATGCCCTAAAAAAAAGCTTATGTACCAAAAAGAGTTGAATTAGTTGTGACAGCAACACACCCGGCATCTTTGCTCTGCCTTACACGGGAAACCTCTCAAGCACAAAGGAGCGCATCCCACTATTTATACAAACCACCGCCTCCCTCCACGCCAATCAGAGCCCCGTGCTCACCCACGTTTCCCAGCATGCTTCTCTCGTTGTCAGTGAAAATGGACCCCTCCATTTCATCTAATTAATTTATTTCTTCTCCCAAGCACATTCGGGGGGAGGGGAAAGAGGTAGGACTGCCCAGGGACAGGACCCCAAAGAAATCTGCGTTAGCTTCTTGTCACTAGACCATTCCCCAGAAAAACAAATGTCAAGTTAAATTCCATAAGCCACCATAACCACCATAAACACAGATTCCTGCAAACAGAAATGCCATCAAAAAAAGGTCACATTGGTAGCAAGGGTGACCTGATACTCGGAGCCAGGCAGAGCCCTGCCCTCCTGCACTTGCTGCTCTGGCTCCCGCATCTGGAGGAGATGTACCTCTGATGCTGCATCTCCATTTAGAAAGACACTGGGAAATCTATCCCTTTCATTGACGGTGCTGTTGTGGAATTCGGTAAACAGATAACATGCTCAGTATCTACTAGCATGATTATAAACACAAAAAAGGAAAGGAAAAGCCTGCGGCAAGACTAATATTAATACCCAGCCATGTCACTCTCAATKAAGTTCATATCTAATGAACACATTTTCTCCTTGCACTGTCCACTGATGCTGTAAGCAATGTCCGATGAAAAGCATAAAACGCTGCTTCTGGAAAGCAATGATCTGTACTGGTGAATTTTGAACCAAGCAATTATGAACATTATTTTTAATGGAATGAGCAGGGTTTCTACTGACTATAGTCCTCAATGCCAGAAAATGTCTGCATCCACAAAACGTCCAGACACACTTCTCTCAGACTGCAACCCCTATTGCTATTACTTGATTTGCTAGTACTATTATTACCTCTGTAAATATATACATATATATAAAATGTAACTAAATCTCCTGTGCAACTGACAACCACTCTCACTCAGTATTGCTATTGCACTGTGATCGCCTGTTTCCCATGAACATCAGCCATTTCTCCAGATTGCACAAGATCTGAAACTAAGTGGTCAAATCTACCCGAGCAGTACTCTTCATTATTAGGTAGGATGTAATTTCACTTTGCTGCCCTAAAATCAGCATTGTAGCATTTGAACATGGAAAACCTTACATCATCCCCCAAAAGTGCTTATCTGCTCCCTGCAGAAGGTGTGGCAGGGAGAACCAACAGCAATGCTGGGCAGATCTCAAGCGAGTAGAGCAGGATAGCGCTGCGGCCAAGTGAACAAGTCCTGACGCACAACTTTCCCTGGAGGAGGTTACGTTATGCCCGGATCCACTGCTACAGCCTTCATATTCCCACAGGCATCCGTCCGTCCCTGGGTTGTGCTCCACGACAAGGTACAGGCACACCCTCCAAATCATTTTAATGAAAACTAGTTGTAGGGAGAAAGTTGACCTGCCTCCCCAATCCAGTTCACTTTGTAGCCTTCATAAAATTAAGCTTTGGATTGACTACATTAATGTAATTCATGTTAGTCTGCTCGGCTGGAGACTCCTGGAGGCAACGTGAAGCTCTGAAGCACAGCGAAGGAGAGCTGCTTTCCTCCCGAGGAGAAGAGTCACCTCTCCTCTCCRTGATGCCCTGATACATTCCTCTCCCTCCTTCCTTGTTTTCCAGGATGAGATCACTTAATCCCAAGGACGTTACAGCACATGGCTGGCTCTCATCCCCTCCCAGGGAGCTCTGGAGCGTACAACCATGTCCAAGAAGCCTTCTACATCTCTTCCACGTTGAGGAGACCCAGGAATAAACAGGACCAGCTTCCCGCCATCATACAGACTTGGTGCTGGCCCACCCTTCTCAGCCAGGGAGAGCACACTGATAATGGGCAGTTAAACTCAAAATACGTATCAAAAGCCATCCTAGCCAGTGACAGACCTACTCAGATCGGGGCAGCAACAACCTGAATGCGAGTTTTGAAGCCAGGTACAGGCCTGTCCTTTCCAGATGCATCAATGGTTGTGCCTACACTGTTGGCCTGGCTTGCTCCACAGCTTTGGTCCGCCCCCATCCAGTACTTCATCAATAACATCCCATCTTCTGTTCAAAACCAACAAATAAACAATCATAGGCCAAAGCATTAATCCCAGAGGGGTGTTGGATAGAGCAGACAGATCACGTTGATCTTCCATCCTTCTTTCCTTCTACTGCCAGCAGTCTCTTACTGCTTTTTCCCTGGTTTAGGTACCAGGTGTTTCAAGGCAGGACAGTGAAGGAGCAGAGAAAGACAGACGCTACTAAGGTACAGTCCATTTCTCAAAGATTCTAACACACAGGCTGAATTCTCCATGAGGATTCCCCCCAAAACATTTAATAAAGAAAAACATTTTTTTTCCCTCAGGCTGGACCTGTACTTGCAACAAAGTAAAATTTGGGGTGGGAGAAAGGGGAGAAGAAATGTTCTGAGTCAGTTCAACCTCAAAGAAATAATGCTGTTGTTTTAAAATTACCCATCCTTCTGAAGTCAGCCAGCCAGAAGTTATCCTTTCCAAACCTATCATCTGCTTCTTTTTTCCTCACTGCTTTAGCAAGGTTTTAAAGGAGAGGGAGGACGGAAAAGAAAAGTCAACATTTTCAGGGGGTATCTGAGCCCCACCTGACCCCCCCATCCACACCCCCATCCACACACTGCAATCTGATACAATCATTTTATTACAGCTTCAGCTCTGCTAAATCCAATTTATCTGCCAGGCCATAAATCCTGYCGTGTATTGGAGCAGAGCCCTGGTTTCAAGCTCCAAGAGATGCTTCACCCAAGCAATGAGTGTCCCGACTCGGTTATTGTTTAACCCGCGGTGTGGCAGGGGGAAACGAGCAGTGCAAACGGCCAAGTTTGCTTGTCGGCATGTGCAGCTYGAAACGGCAAGTCAGCAGATGATTGAGACCCAAATGTTTAGCAAATACCGAGGAAGTAAAAAAAAACATTTGTATTCAACAGCTCCACCGAGTCCGTACAAACACTCCAAGGTCGAATCCACACGTGAACTGTTGAATGATCAGTCATGTGTTATGAAGTTCTCCCTCCAAAACCCTCAAGTTTTAAGGCTACCTGGCAGAGACAAAAAACCTGGTAGGAAATCAAATCTATTTCACAGGGTAATTATCTTCCACCCTTTAAAACTGTTGCCAGTACTGAAGAAATGGGAAATTAGGATTATCGCCTCAAAACGCTGCAAGAACAGCCCTGAGTTCTCTTGCGACATCCCCGTGCCTGGCAGCCTCGCAAGGCTGAGCGCTTGCACAACTCCCAGGGCTGGCACGTAGCCCACGTGTTCGGGGAGGGGAAAGCAAGGAAGCAGCATCCGTCAACGAGTAGAGAGAAAAATGCATGGGGGTGTGATCCTGAGCTCTGGGAAAAAGGCTGGAGGGCTCCTTTAGTCATTCCTTTGCCACAGGTAATGCCAGTTGGGACATGGGCTTGATGCCTGGCTTTGGGCAAGTGGCTTGGCTGCAAGATACCTGTTGGCCACRTTTTGGGAGCTTGCTTTGCTGAGGTGCCTTTACCATATGTGTGACTGTATGGTAGGAGGTGGCTTGACTTTGATGCTGGAATTCCTGGTCATTGCAGAGGAGGACAAGGTAACTTATGGCAGATTGGTGGCGAGGAAGGAGAGGCTGGTGAGCAACCAGTTTTGCCGCTGAAGAAAACATGCTGGGTAGCTGGCCCCTCCCATGCAACCRCTTTCTGTGAGGTCTATTTTGAGCCCAAGCATAAACTGTGATTTCAAGGCAGAGGACGTTCCTCAACCTGTGTCACACTAAGACAATAAGGATGGTCCCTTGGTTTGGTTTCATTGCAGAAGGTCCCCACACACACCACACTCCAACAGTTTCTTATGAGATCAGCTGAAACACTAGGAGTAAAGAAAAAAAATTAATACCTAAAGCAATGGCAACCCGCCAAGTTTTTAAAGAGGCAAAGCTTGAGAGGCTCTCTGGAAACTCAGGTAACTCGCTGCGCGAGCCAAGGGGAAAAATGAAGTACTCCGCTCCCTTCCCTCAGCCTCCTCTTTTTCATGTATTTCCTCTGCTTGACAGAAAAGATAGTAACAATAAAAATGGAAGTCAGGACTACAAAAGTAAGGACCTGCTCATAGATTCTTCGGGGACCCTGTAGCCCTGCCAACAAACTCAGCCCAGGCTGCAAACTCTGCTGGAGCTCCAACAACCCGCTCAGACACATGGGAACGTCAGAGGCACCGGCCCGTGTGCCGAGGAGGTTTCTCCCTCTCTGATGCCAGGCCACGAAACATGTGTGCCAGTTATGATGCCTTGCTCAAGGAGCTTGTTATTCCCTGTAGCAAATGACACACTGAGCTCCTGGTGACCAGGAGACGGCCTGTACGAACTCCTCCCTCTCTGCTTAGCATCGCCCTCGCACAGCCAGCTGGTTTGGGGCATAACGCTTCAAAAAAAGGAAGCAGATTGATTTGACAGTCCACTGGGGAACAAGACTTCTCTGCAGCCTAGAAAACATGACCTACAAAGAATGACTGAAGGAACTAGGTTGTTTAGTCTAGCGAAGACTGAGGATAGACACGATAACTATCTCTAAAATACATGACAAGTAGCTGGAAAGAAGTGAATAACCTGTTCTCCTTTCCCACAGCAGATCGGACAAGGCAAAACCAGACCTAAATTGCAGTGATGAAGATTTAGGTTAGAGGTTAGGAAAAGCCTTCCAGTTGGGAATGACAGTGCCACACTGGAAGTCATTGCCTGGGGAGGTTATGGAATTGCCATCTGCAGAGGTTTTCAAGACCAGGCTATAGAAACATCTATTTAGATATGAGCTGGTCTTGCCTTAGGGCAGAGAGTTGGGCTAGATGACCCCTGGAAGACTCTTTCAAGTCCTATTGCCGCTTACCCAATTAGTAACAGTGGTTCACAAGTCAGTATCACAATTTTCAGATCAATTGGTTGCTTTGAGGCCCGTTCTTGACATCTGCAATTTCATGCTAAGCCCAGTCCTCCCAGGACTACTGCTCTGTAGGTCCCAAATTCCTACCAACAAAACAGGCGACCACAAGAGCATACCTCCATTGCATGTTGGCTTCCACATAGCGGAAGAGGTCCAGAGCAGCTGATTTTGCTCACAAGGACAAGATTTCCAAATGACGGTGGAGCTGGCAGAGAATCACACAAAACTCTGGAGTGCAGCCGTTGCTCTCCTAAACTGGTGTCTCTCAGTCAGCTCATCACCAATGCAGCCCCAACCTTGTACACACAAATGGAGGGAAAATCTCGATGAACATTTTTGTTGCCAGCCACCTAAGTCTGCAAGGTGACTGCTGTAATCACAAGGGGTGTATTCTGTCTCCTTGTACATGCATACACTGCACAGATATCTAAGACACAAAACACGACAGTTAACCATCAGGGGAAAAAAAAGAACAGCGTCTAAGCAGACATCAAGAACGTATCAATCTTTTGAACCCAACTCTCTTGCAACATGCATCTGCCTTAGATTCACCTCAGAGCAGACAGTTTCCAGTTAAACTGATGCATGAGAGGAGGCTCAAGCCTCTTCCACCTCCCCATGCCGAAGATCAGACACAAACACAGAATGTCTAAGCAGGCTCCCGGTCAAAGACGGCAGAGGTGGGCCAGGCTTCACTTCCCCCACAGCACAGGCGAGCCCCCGATCAGCATTTCAGCTGAAATGTTGGCTTCCCTTGCAGCTCCCTCTCCCTGAGAGCATCATTTCTTCCTTCCAAGGCATGGTAATGGCTTATATTGGAGAATATACATTTCTGGAGCTAAGGTGCCAATTCAGCCCACCAAGCTGAACAACCTCCTCCTTAAAGCTCCCATTCAGAACCTGCATCACAGCCCCAAACACATGACCATCGCGGTGGCACAGAAACAAGTGTAAACAAGCCATTGGCTAAAATGTGCCCTCAGAAATCAGGTACTGTGTAAACGAATAAAGGTCTGGCTTTAACAAGGGGGCATAAGGAGAAATATTTAGCAACTTATTTTAATTCTTCTAAATTGTAAGCAGTTTTTCAGCTATATTAATTCTTTGAAGCGAGTGGTTCTCCCCTAATCATCCTGGTTTATATTTACATGATGAGGTGTAATGATGCATCTCAGAAATGTTATGGTATTAGTTAAATTAACTAAGACAACTCTGGCTGCAAACTGATGAATTTTAATGTGTCAACATCAGATATGAAAATGCAGTTGTGTGGGTCTCCGGATTCGTGTGACCATATGGTTCGGAATTCTAATTAATGCCTTTGGATTTCATTTCACATAACTTACAGCTACATTAATTCAATATTTTTTCAGAATTCTGGAGAAACATATATTTTGCCAAGCTGTGGGTTTTCAGAATAAGTGGGAGAAAAACCTTTTATTTCCCCTTTTCCTGACAACCTCATCTTACCTCCATGTGGACTGGCAGTCTTCCCAAACCAGAGGTCAGCTGGAGCAGTTCCTCTGCCCCAACCAGTCTGGAGAGACCTACTTTGCAAGAGCCATAAAGGTTTATTACTAAAAACAAACTCATTTTCAAATCATTATGTGCTGTGAGCAATCAGACAAACTCTCCAGGAGGAAATGTAATCCAGCTTTCTGAAACACAGCGGTTGTGACATGTAGGGATAGCACAGACCCTGAAGCCAGGCACTGCTATCCGCACTGCAGACCATCACGATCGTATGCGCACTGACAGAAGATTTCCAGCTCTGTGGGGCGTTGCACAGTGCATGGGTTTGCAAGTTCCAGTTTGGGGACAGTGATATTTTCTCTTCATCATCTGACCCCATTTCTTAATGATCCACATTCAAGATCTCCCTCTAGGCAACACGCAACATTTACTTGTGCTTCTCATTAGTTAAACCAAACCTAAATAAAATGAAAGCACAACCCACATTCATTCCAGAACTCAAAGCAGATCTGGTCAGACATACATGCCATCCACTGTTATTTTAGAAAAAATATTTCAGCAGAAAAACTAATAATCCTCGAGATCTACATGGTGTGAACGGAGCAACTACAGCATCACTCTGAAGCTTTCTGAAACACATGTGATGCTTTCAAAAGCCAGGTACATTAACAACAGCTCACAGTAGCCTTGAAAGACCCCCATGAGTGACCCTGGCATGCACTGGTTCATGCCCAGTATGAGAGGGCTTCTTATCTGTAACCACATCTTGGCATGGCTACATTCATGTAGGATTTCTTCTGATATTATAGAGTTAGACACTTCTCACAGCATGGCAGGGAAAGGATGGCTTTGGGAGGTTTAAAGATTTAAGATGTTTCTCTTATTTTCCTTCACAAGAGCTACATATAACTACAGGCAGTATCAATTTAAGAGCTCAGCTCTGCAAGAACTAAACACACTTAGCCTCCTGTCCACAGTGCCCTGCAGGGGGAAGGTTTTAAAGCGTCAGACGATGTTTGTTCCATTTTTGAAAGGGTCAAGAGGATCCAAGATTGGGATTGCCAGATCTGCAGTTTCCTGCATCCCTTACTTCAGAGAATTGCTAGGGAAAAACTGATCGCAAAAAAACCAATACAAGTGCAGAATTACTGGTTGCACTCCCCAAAGTGGTATTACAGAAACACTGGTAAGGGCCAGGCAATACAACACGTAGTGACGATGTGTCCCAGTAGGTGCCGGTTGTCTCCAATCTCTAAATGGAAATGCTCTGGAGCAGGCACAACGTTTTTGCTGCCGCAATGGTCAGTCCCTGCTTTATGTCTGAGACTCTGGACATTACTCGACTAATATAGCAAATAATTCACCAAAACACCAAAGCAATGGACCTCATTCTCGACAAGCATTTAGGTACTCAACTCAATTTTCCTTCAATGGGTATGAGGCACTTAGACGTCGCTGAGAATTTGGTCTACAGACCTACTCTCCCGAAACTGGGTTATTTCCACATTCGCACAAGAGGGGGTAAGAAAACATCAGAAAGCAGCAGGGCAAAGGGCCACTGCGGCTAAAGCAGGGACACAACCAGAGTCCAGCAACTGCTGCTTTTCCCCTTCTCTCAGAGGGACTAAAACTGCATCAACACAAGCCACCAGCCTCCCCACTCCTCCCCCCAAGTGGGAGATACTCACCTCCACCTGGCCTGGACCAAATCATCAGCACCAGCTCCCCGCTGGCCACCCTCTTTGGCAAAAGAAGCAGATGAGAGAAGAGAGCCTTGTCCCGCAGGGACCCACCGTCTGCTGCCAGGGGACACGGTCAGGGGTTGGGAACACTGCCTGGTCCTTAGGCTCCTTCCTAGCCCCCTCCCCAAATCCAGTTCCAGATCTGGTACCTTGCTTCTAGAGGGAGGCAGGTAGTCTGACTTCAGCAAAATAAATAAATAGATCTGTTGAATTTAAAAGGTTCAAACTCCCTCTTTCCACTCCAAAGTGTAGAAAACAGTCATAAGCAAGGACCAGCTTTTGGCCTGAAGCTCCAAATCACGTTGAATGCCAGCCTTATAGTCTTAGAGGGACAGAACAACGGTGGGAAACAAAACCCCCAGAAGTACTGAACACAGCATTTCTGAAGTGAAACAGCTGCACAGTTTCATCTCACGAACCTCTATAAAAAGACGCTACTAATGCACAAGAATCTCTCTCCGTAAATGCTGCGTGACAAGCAGTCAGGTAGAGCCGACAAGCACTTACTTAAAACAAAACCCCAGAAAATATTAAAAAAAAAAACAGACTGCACTCCTAATCTTGCTACCAATCTTTTGCTTAAATATTGTTATTATGTAGTTGTTATTTGCATTATAAGCCTAGTCACAGACAAAAAGCCTTGTCTGAGCTGCTGTTCAGACACAAAAATAAACATAATTTTTTCATCCCCAACTGACTGGAGACATCACAGCTAAAGCAGGGACACACAAGGAACTGTGGGAGCCTTGCAAGGGCTGCCTCCCCATTTCTGCTCAGAGATTAATCGCGCCAAGTGCATCTGATCCTGCACTGGTACCCATCGTGGTAGAGCATCCCCATCTCAGGCTGTGATTAACCATCCCACCTTCTCTGCGTACACACCAGGGATCTGCCTATGTTCTCCTCGATTTGTGCATAACACCTAATTGTTATTTCTCCTCTGGAAGGAGGAGGCCTAAGGACTCCTATAGAGTTTACAGCCCCATTACCTCAGGCACTGTAAAAGCAGTGAGCCCAAGGTCAGTTCCCACCCACAGAGACAGGTGGGATTGCATACGTTAACCACAGCAGTCTCCAAAGCCTCAGGTGACCCCAGCAAACCTTTAACTCAGCCTGGGCACAGCTGCCAACAACTCACCCTGCACAACTGAAGAAGAGAGGTTGGTTTCTGCTGAAGCAAAAATAAAATCATTTCTTGAAAAAAAGAAAAAAAAAAGAAAAAAAGAAAAAAAATTATTCCCAGATCAAATTAAATCTTGTTCTAAATGGCTGTAAGAAGGAAAAGTTTGCTTTGGGTTTCACATTTGCGTGAAAGCAATATAGTTTTATTACAAAAGATTTTTTTTAAGGCCCTGGGGGCTTTTGTACTGGAGCTTCTCGCCCCATGGCAGGACAGAGGCATCAAAGCAGAACATCACAGGCAAATAAGGATGCGATACACTGAAACACTGCCCTTGGAAGAGGGAGTTGGACATTCTTCAGTTCTGACCATGAAATACTGTTTAGTAAGGCTTGGAGAGCTGTTTCCTAAAAAATATAAACTTTATTCAAATCCCAGAGCAATTCATAAGCCTGATGCTAACTGCCACCCTCAGATAAATCACTGACTACATTTTGAGAGCAATTTCATTAGCTATTGTATAAGGAGCTCATGCACACATTGATGAATGCTGCAGATCACTCCCTACCTTCCCACATCTTTTCAAATAGGTGGAACATGCAAAAAGAAATCTTCTGTAGGCTTTGAAAAGACCAAGAAGCTTCAGAATAGGCTTCTCATCACCATTTTTTTTCAAATGCAGGCCAAAAAAAAAAACCAAATCCACTGAAGTCTCTACTCTTTCACGGAAGAGATGGCAGCTGTATTGCTGCTCTCTTTTTTAGTACTCAGCAAGCGGTCCTTTCTCAGACAAAATCCCTGCTGATGCAAGGGGAGTTAAGAGGCCAGACCCTGACCCAGGAGACCATCCGCTCCCTCCAAGGCAGATGGATCCCACAGTGCATCCTCAGGCAGGGCTGCTGCAACCGCCTGCGAGTGAGGGTCCGCACACCCTGCGCTCAAGGGGAGCTATGTCTGACCATGCCTTTGCCTTGCAGTTATTTTCTTTGATCCTGTCTACATTTTCCTATCTTCTAGACTCATTTGCTGATATTGTTCCTCCTCCTCCACATCTTCATTGCTTGCTGCTTCTCTGCCTTCTTTTGCTGCTGTTTTATGCTCTATTTTCACTTCAAACATACATATTTAAACAAGCACAATCACAATATACCCATTCCTCCCTTTACACCAAAATACAGCCTCTTGCCCTAGCAGTTTGATTGCTTGGCTCCAGTCAAGTTAGGCGAAGAGTTCATCCAAGCAATCTGTGAGCACGGCCAATTCTGCTTCATTAGGGACCTGCTCCGCTGGCAGATCAGTGGAGCCACTAACCAGCAAGGGTTGGTCCCATGCAGTCAAGAACAGCAACTTCTTCCACTGGGCCAGCCAGCACCAAACATGCCACTTTTCTGCCCAAAGCCTTGTCCGAACACACGTAAGTTGCATCGCTGTAACAACGCCATTGCAGCCGAGGAAGAAACAGCCCTTTCCCTCCTTGCTCTGATGCCATCACACCAGCATAGACATGCGTTCACCACCACCACCACTCTCTTCCTACCGAGAACAAGCCGCAGTGATGCATGGCATGTTCCTGCAGCTAAAACTACGCCTGAGCCAGGAGTAACTACACAGGTTGTGGCAAACAAACACAAGAGGCAGGCACCAAACCCACAGAGCTGGGTACGTACTGCTGCGGCAGCACACCCGGACGCACCTTGGGAGGCTCCCATTTCTCCACCTCCCAGCCCTGGCAAGCGTGTGAGAACAGAGCAGGTTTAGCTCCATGGCTCCTCCTCCTTCCCAGCATTGCACTCACTCCCGGCTCTCCTTTCAGGGGAACCCTTATAACAAGCTGCAGGGACACGCCACAAGAAGAAACCCAAAGGCATCAAATGAGCCAAAGCTAAAGACTGAGGACTGGGGGCTTTTTTTCGGTTCAACCCTTTTGAGGGAATAATGACTTATTTTTAATTAAAAAAACTCCAAAACTAAACAAATGCACCCAATTTTTAATGAACCGGGTCAGCTCCGTGACTTAAATTGCATCCATTTCAGCAGCATGACCAGGCACTTGAAACCAGCGCTGGTAACAGCCCCGTTTCCCACCAGCAGCAGCAGATGATGCGCTATTACAACGTGTCAAGACATTAAGCAGATCAGCAGCAGCAGCCTGTTTGAACCCGTTTTGCCGGCTTGGCTCTGGGGGAAGGCTCAGGCCACAGGAGCAGCTCCAGTTTGGCCCCGCAAGCACAACTTCAGAGCCCGGTAGGTGCTAAAGTCCACCTGTCTGCCCATCCTGGAGCAGGTCATGGCCACATTTTGGCGTCTCTGYGGGGTGATGGGCTCACAATCCCAGCTCATGGGATGGAAATTCAGAGCTTGACGGCCACCCCTGATATACACTGACCTCTGCGTGATGCAAACAGGACCACGTCGCTAAAGATTTCAATGAAGCCATTGGAAATGCAGCTGCAGGTAACCCCCAGGGCTGACTCGCTACCTCCAAGCAAGGACCATTTAAACACCTCCATCTGCACAATGAGGAACCACTGTTATTTATTGCTGCCAGGGGGACCAGTCCTGCATGAAATCTGAAGGAAGACAGTGTGCCCGACTCAAGTAGCTAACACGCGTACCGCTGCCTAAACAGCAGCTTTGTGCTTTTATGAAATACTTACAGCCTCCCAGAAAGCATGAGGAGGAACGGAGAAAATAAAAACATCCCTTATCACTCAGGATGCTTTAGCAGAGATTAGATAAAAGTCAGAGGCGTTTCAAAGCAGGAACCCAGGCTGGCAGGGGAATCTGCCAGAGCATCTCTGACAAGCTTGGAGGTTACGGACAGTCTGAGGGGTCACCCTTCATTTCTTTCATTACAGGGGAGAAAAGTCTTGAATATTTTTTCTTCTGTTGTCACCCAGGGCCATACTATGGGAAGGGATTAGAAACACCAGCTGGAATTCTTCTTTCCTACCTAGCACCAAGGAATTGAGCAGCCCAGGATGGATCCTTTGACTCAAATGTCTATTTTTCAGCTCTGATGTCTGCCTTGCAAGACCCTTGGTGCAGTAGAATTAAGGTTTTTTATTGCTCAAAGCAGAGATTGCCTAATCAAAGCACAGGCTAACTCTCCCCAAAGCCACATTGCTCAACACAGCTCCAGAAGCAGCCCTAAACCCAGCAATAAAATAATCAGAGGCCTCTTCCCAGGTCCCAGCACCAAGCATCAGAGGAGGCAGAGGGCTGGGGGTGGGGCAGGAGGCTACCCAGGTCCATGCGGCAGTCTCCCCCCAAACCAGGCTGTTTTGGGGAGCAGTTCTGCTCCAAAACAAGGGCCCCAGTCCCCTCGTTCCTGGCAGCCTTCCTCCAACGCCACGAAGAGGGTCACAGCTTCGTTCGTCGAATGGTGCATCAGCTGGGCATACTTTACACCCCAGGCAAAGTCCTCCACACACTGCTGTTCCTCGCCTGCTCTCCCTCACCCCATCCCAGTCTCTTCCGCAAAGAGAATAAAATCAGAAAGGGCTCCGCTATGGTGAAGAGGTGTAAATGGATACAAAAAGTTTTGAAGGAGAGGCCAAAATTTGGATACTTTTTCCCTGTAGCATGCCTGGACGCAGAGCATCATTTCCAGCTTCCAACTCTGACAGCGCTTATTCAGTCCCTGCACCTCCATCTCATCCAGCACAGCTTCAATGGCCAGGCCACGGAGGACATGGAAAGCCAGCTCAGGCAAGAATCAACTCAGCTCAGCTTGCTGCAGTGAGGGGTTTTGTAGGTCCAGCCGCTGCAGATCCGACTCCCTGGCTTGCTCTACAAATCAACCTTTCTCTGTTGGATGGGCTCTGTAGCAGAGCGAGCTTGCTTTTCCTTTGGGTGCTTGCACAGTCCCATGAGCAAGCTTATGAGATGGCTGCTCTGAGAGAATTATAGCTCCAGGAGCATTTTCATGAACCAGTCGTCTCAGCAGCAGCTGCACAAAGCCTTAAAGCACAACTGGAAAGCAGCATCTTGGCACTTGCATTGTGGCTTCCTAGAAAAGCTTCCTTTTCCACCTCCTTCACCGCAGGAAAACCTCACTTTCCACCTCTTAGAATAGCTAAAGCTGTGACTGAGGAATTCCTGAATGAAGAAAAGCCAACACCCATTCCAGATAAATAGCTTCAAGGATTGGTCACACAAAGACTTTTCCAAGCATCCCCACCGAGGACTTTTCCGAGCATCCCCACTGAGGACTCTTCCAAGCATCCCCAACAAGGACTCTTCCATGCGTCCCCATCAGCGGTGAGGGGCTGGAGCAGTTTGGGCCACCAGGCAGCCTGCCCGGCCTGCTCTGCCCTTTGCAAGATCCAACAACCCAGCAGCTGAAGGCCCGTGTCAGCCTGCAGCAGGGCAGGCTCCTCCGGCTGCAGTGACACTGGTGCTGCTGCCTACAATGAGCAACACTACCAGGAAACAAAAGTTCAAGCCAACACAGCCCTCGCAGGGTTCAAACTGCTGCCACTTATTTCCATATAAGGGCTATTTAAATGCAAAGGCTGGTAACCATTTCTTTGCTGATCATTTTGCAATAGGATAAATACCCTGGTGAATACAAAGGGAAAGCCAACAGAAGGACCCCGCTTTGTCTCCCAGCCTTTTTAAAGTGGCRTATCTGGATTCACGGCTCTTCACCTGGGAGGGACACCCATGCAGCGATGGTTTCGCCGCAGACTGTACAACAAGGAAATTCGGAATGAAAAGTAGAAAATCTGCCCTAACCTACAAACTCCAGCACTCAGGAAGATCCCGTAGCACCACAGGGACACTTCAGAGCACTTCTTCTCTCTCCTTTGAACACCACGCAGTAAGAAACCTCCTGCGATCAAAAATTTCTTCTAACACTTGATGGCAAACAAACAATGCACACTCACTATTTTTAGTTACAACCTCGGATACTTCACTTCAAAACATACGCTTAATTCACACATATGCAAGCAAGCAAAATTACTCACAGGCAATGAATAACAAGTGTTTGACATTTAAATGTGACTTATTTGTAAAAGTAGTTAACATTTGTATTAATTAAGGCACACTCGATGCAAGATTGTTCTGCGCCGTTCATCCTAGTATAGACGAAGATTGTTGTCTGTCTCAGAAAAAAAACGTGAAAATTATATGTAATTACCTGCCTGTACTTTCCACCTGGGTATCACTAAAGACAGCAGAATGCCATTGGATTTTAATTCAATATTCTTGCTGAAAACCTCATGGAAATATCAAGTCCTGGATGCCACCAAGATCACAGGGCTTGGTGCACAGAAGCAAAATATACCTACAAATCCTCTGGTATCAATGGATCGACAGCACTCTACCCCTTTGAAAAAAATCTATCATCTTATCACATTTTCGGGAATGCCCGTGCATTTAAGCCCAGATCTACCTGGATCACACAGATATCTGGATTATTCCTTTGACCTGCCTGGAGCAGAAACAGCAGTAATAAGGCTGGGGCACAAATGGCAGAGGGTGCACTTCAACCTGGGGTCTGTACCAGGAAAAGCAAACTAAATGAACCAATATTCCCTCACCAGGCAAGAGCATTTTCTGGGTATCTATTTTCCATTATAAGGAGATGCTCATAATTAGGAGAGGAAACGGACTCAAGTTGCACCAGGGGAGGTTTAGACTGGATATGAGGAAAAATTTCTTCACTGAAAGGGTTGTTAAGCACTGGAACAGGCTGCCCAGGGAAGTGGTTGAGTCACCATCCCTGGAGGTATTTAAAAGACGTGTAGATGTGGCGCTTAGGGACATGGTTTAGTGGTGGACTTGGCAGCGCTAGGTTAACGGTTGGACTCGATGATCTTAAAGGTCTTTTCCAACCTAAATGATTCTATGATTCTATGATAACTAATTCTAGTTTAACAACATTGCTTCCAGTTTTGTGGCTGTGAGTTTATTACCGGAGCGAGCCCACCGAAGACAATGGGACAGAGACCCTCGGAGAGCTAGCAGTGCCACACGTTATTCTTCAGAAAGGCAACCACGCTTCTCCAACACCCAAGCCACACCCCTTTCAGAAACATAAACTTTCCTAAAGAAAAGAGCCTCTACCAGCACAAATAAAGAAATAACGATGTGCCTGCAACCGCCCCAGCTTTTAATTAAACAGCAACTGAATAAACAGCTCGGAAGCTGCCGCACCAGGATGGCCGTAACCCTGCTGCTGCCGCTGCCCTTTTGGCTTTGCGCTCCCAGGGTCAGATTCTCGGCATACCCTTCCCTGCAGCCCTGCCTTTTGTTTGAGGCAGCACAAGCTCTAGTTTTGTTGGGGCTTTTTTTGGTTTGTTTTTAGCGTAAGGGCAAGCAGCACGCCTGCCACGCACCAGGCTGCTGGTGGGGATTTCCTTACCCTCCCTGGGACTGGAGAGGTGTTTGTTAGAAACAGTTTCTAGGACCTCAGAAAAAAGGCAGAAAGCTTCAAAAAGATATTACATTAATCTCAAGAGTTGCTTCCTACCATCACTCATCACCTTCTAGGTGAGACCTTATATTTATAACATCTATAAAAGGATCCGTGGCCAGGTAGCATGCATTCATCAAGGGTACAATTCCACCAGCAACAAATTTGGCCCCCCTCCACCCCAACTTTGTCCTGACCAAACACAGCTCTTGCCTCGAGGAAAGAAAAACCCACAAAAAAAAGGCACCACACCTTTGTAGCCTTATCTTTTAATGCAACACAGTATGTGTTGTTCTTCGTTTTATATTAACAGCTCGAGTTATCAAGGTTTTCCACCCTGGACTGCATTATCAGATCTCCCTCATCCCAGTATTTTGAGAAAAAAAAAAGACAGTGCTATTGAAATGCGAGTACTTTAGAGTGAATGTGCATTGTTCCTAGGAGAGCAGGGATAACGTTTAAAAAAACCCCAACCCTAAGATACCAGGCATCATTTTCACTTCTTTATTAAGCCAAGTATCTGTTAAAGTGCAGATTTCCCCTCTGTGCCAATAACACCTGGCAGTACATAAGAAACTAAGCATTTTTACTGTAATGACATTTCCATTGAAATACATGCAGGCATTTGACTACATTTCCAGAGAGGTGGAATATTATTCAGTGAGGGAACACGGATAGGCTGGGAGGTGAGAAGGGGTAGAGGCAAAACTGCAGGCAATTAGTATTTTCTTGACATAACTGTAATTTGTGAATTTGCAAAAATCCTCTTCTAAAATGGTGGTTAATTTGATCCAAGATTAATTCAAATGTGTCTGTCGCATTCCTGCCCCCACAAACACAGACCAGCACGCCCACATGAGTCAAACCCAGAAGAAAAACGATGCCAGCCCCCTCCGCCCCGCGCATCCATCCCCGCAGTGGGCACCTCCCTCCGACGCCGCCTGGGGAATCGTGGGCTCCCCGCAATCTGATGGAGGGCTGATGCACTCAGCGAAGGAACAAGGGAGGAGACTTCAAGTGACTAACAATGCTCTTCAAAGAGAAAAAATGTTTTCCCATGGTTTAAAATTACCACCTGAACTTTAGTAGAAACATGATAGCGGGGCCGTAGCCAGAGGTACCAGATAGCATTACCTGGTCCCCCGCTGCACGGGAATGTAAACTGCGGCCCCATCACAGGTAATCCACATTCTCAAAATATACTGCTGACCTATGTGCCCAGGTGCCCCATCACGTAGGTGGTCTGCTTCTTTACAAGAATGTGGCTGGGATTTCTTTGCTTTCATGTCTGCCCTGCTTGGGAGGCTTTGGGGGGGTCCCACCGCACACGTGAAATGCAGAGAGAGGGGCTGGGGCTCGGGGGGGTTTCAGGTGAAGCCCGCAGAAGGGGTAAGATGCTTCTTAGACAAGATAAACAGCGATCGCTTCTAACAGCTTAGACACAGGCTACCACTTCTCATGCGACTGTATTTACACTTAAATAATACATCTCTATGACTAAAGGCAAGGAGTAATCAAAAGCTGACATTGCAGCTGTGCACCGCAAAAGTAAACCTCCTTCAAAAGTGGAATGCTGAAGGGAGGAAAGCGAGAGATGCACTTTGATTTATAGGTTACTTTTAAAATTAGCGGTGGGGGAGTTCTCCCAGTAGCCCTCGAGAAGGTCTCTGTTTATTTGAGGAGCTCACAGGAGCACAGCCATGGCACAGCCTCCTGTACAGCCCTGTAACCCAGATGGAGCATGATCTGCTTGATCAGTATTTATTTACATTTAAATACAAAAGGAAGGCTATCCAAACAAAAGTTGAGAGTGTCCAGCAGATAATTAAGTACGCTAATGCACAAATCTATTCAGACAAGAATGAGTGTATTGGTACAATCAAAAGGCAGGTCACAGTTTATAGTCCATTCCCAGAATAAACAAGCTCCAGAAGTGCCCCTCACACCAAAATTGTACTTAGGGGATAACATGCTCTCCCTCATGAAATGCTGACAAGTGCAGGATTTTTGCAGTGCATCTGCAAGGACATTGCATTTGGGCTGCTGGATGTGTGCATTTGCCAGTGCTCAGTGCTGGCTGAACAACCCCCGGGCTTTGACCCACTCCCCGCTGTGTCCTCCCAAGTGCTCAAGCTCCTGGAGCCCAGGCCATCCATCCTCACGGAGCTGTCAATGTTGGCGGCACGCAGGAGGGCACCAGCAGGCATCACAAAGCCCAAGCAACTTTTTGCTATAGGAGCCGGCTCAACGGTTTTAATGAAATCACAGCTTATCTATTTTTATTGTTCTCTGTTTTCCTGTACATAAATTATTCTTCACTTCCTTCCTGAAAGAGCTATTATTTAACAGCATAGCCGGCATTAACTATTGTATCGCATTCCTCCAGAGGTCCATTAGAGCAATGATAGAGTGCAACACCAACACAAAAACACATGCACAAACACTCCCTGAACTAAACGCTTGCAACGTAGCCCTTTTGAACGGAAGAGGCAATATAAATAGCATCAGCCTAAGCCAGGACACGGTGCAGAGTGTGGACAGATTACTTCTTCCAATTTACAAAATTAAAATACATGGGCTGTAATCATAGTTCTGCTTGTTCTGGACATATCTAACCCTGAATGGTCAAAGAGGGATATAGCTGGGATCTCTTCACAGCTATTGAGGGGTCAGGCAGGGCTTCCTTTGGATTCTCTCTCTCTCTTGAAAGCTGTCTTTATTTAATCTTAATTCAAATTATCTGAAGCAGCCCTCTCACCTAACCCAAAGAAATAGCACTGGACTTGGGCTTGAAAACTGTCCTCCCTAGTATTTCAAGGCAGAGACATCTCTTCATCTATGGACGTGTTTACACACTTCTCTTGCTGATGTTGCACAAAAAGTCAACTAAAAGAATAATTCCACACCCTGGCTGATCTGAAGTAATGCACCAGATTTATAACACATTTAAAATAGTTGTTTTATTTTACAGACATCTTTTTTTAGATTCTGATCTCATTTCAGCCTCTGTCCCCAAAGCAGCTTTCGGTGGATGATTCCTCCACCCTAAGAAAGTTACACCGACTTCCAATACCCACACAAAACCACTGGTCTCTAATTAGGAATTCAACTGAATTAGTATTATAATGAGCCCCAGAAAGCTGCCTATAGGCATGGATTTATTTAACTAAGGCCACAGTGTCTGGAGATTAGTGAACAAAGTATTCCCCCAGCCCCACGGCGCACCTCAGGAGCCCCCATCACCGCGGGTGGGTAAGGGGCTGCGCAGCAGAGGACAACAATGCTGCCGGCTCGGAGAAGGGAGATGCTGGGACGCGGTGAAGAGCACGCTGCTCAGCAAGCCTCCTCCCGAGACACGAACGCTCTCTCACAAGGCAAATACAAGTTATCTCACGTATCTATTGCTTGTGCTGTCCTTACTGCCAAGGAAGTGGGAAGGGAAGAGGTCACACCACCACCTTCCAAGACGAAAGAGCAAACAGGGAGTTCCCCTCTTCTGCTTCAAAAGGCTTTAGGCTTCTTTTCAGGCTTTAGGTCCAATACTATTCTAATCAGCTCCAGCAGAAGTGTATGGCATAGGAGGTGTCTACTGCAGCAGAAACGTTGCCCTGGAGCAAAGCATGCTCCGGCTGCATCAGCTGCAAGCAAAAAACAAAACCAGCAGATGTGCAAAGCCAAAATTTGCATCAGTCCAGGAAACCTTCACACATACCGCCCACCGCAGACAAGCAACGGAGGTGTGGTCAGAGCAAGCTCTCCCCACTTCAGCTCCTGCTTCACCTCCTCCAAGTACCCCCAGAACCAAGTTTAATCCTACCCTGAGGGAAGGTGATGTGTGAAACACAAGGTTGGTGGAATAATACTCATTTTACACCTGCAAGGAAGATGCCCAAATGGCCCTGGACATGCCACCTGGAACCAGACATGCAGTTTGTATAATTGTTTGCTGTCCACAGATTTTGACCTCAGCAACTCAGGTGCAGTCCCAGATTTGCTCACAGCAACAGAAACTTCCTCCTCAGATTCACTCCTCTTTAGCCAGAGGAGGGGACCAGTCAATGCAGAGCTTCCTTGAACAGAAAGGGAAGTCAGTGGCTCCTCTCCAAAACTCTGGAGGCAAAAGACAGACAGACAACAAGCCCTGGCTGGGTGATAAAAGGGAAAACAATGCAAAGCTGCAGGGAAGTTGATACAGTAGCCCAACAAGGTGCTCTCCCAGGGACAGTGGCCCTGACCTGGAACCTACCGAGGTCTCACCTATGGCTTGGCCTTGGCCAGGTCACTCCCCAGTTCTGAACAGACCATCGGAGAATTTAACATCCCCAAATTACCTCTGAACAAACTGGAGAATTTAACATCACAAGGATAAGCTTTTGGTTTCTCCCAGGAAATTTCTGTGGCCTGCCACCTCTTGGGGGTAAATGTTATCCCAGTGATACTTCTTCTCTTACAGCAAATGAAGCTTCTCACCCCTTTTCACCCCCAAATACAGAGCCAGGTGTTCCAAAACACAAGTCACAACACAGTTACAAAGGGCTAAGAGAAAACTAGAGAAGCAGGAATCCCAAATGGGTTTTGCCTGGAGGCAAGGGGCAAAGGCAGTGAGATGCAGTAACTTTAACAACATCATTTTACAAGATTAAAAAAAAAAAGGTCACCCTGTCACTACAGAGATCAGGCGGGATTAGTTTAATACCATTTTGTCCAAATAAAGGTCAAAAAGAGCTCCTCTGATCGACAAAGTTAAGAGGGTATGGCTATTAGCAAGCTGGTTTCTTAGCTCATATTTGTGTGGTTGTCTAGGTGGGTCTGAGGACAAGGCAGATGCCACCCAAGAGAGTCCAGGATAAGGAATTTTGCAGTGGCTCTCGGAGGCAGATTTCCAAGCCATGGATTTAAAAGTTAGGGTTGCATGGGCTTGTTTGGATTTGCAGAGTGAATCTGCCAAGCATTTCAATGCATATATTTGTAACACAGACAAAGATCTGTACACGATCCAACTGGAGGCTCCCACATTATGTTTAAAGGATGGCACCAGGCAGCAGGTCTCTGCAGCATGCCGTGAGGCCAAAGCTCCTCAAAGAGCAATCCTTGGAGGAAATCCAATAACAGAGCATACCACAGCATCATACTTGGCTGTGCTGTCTTAACCCTTGGCCTATGGTGATTCATCTTTGCTTGCAACCTCTAACATTTTCCACCACCATTCATGCAAACACATTAGTAGGATTCAGCCACAGCCTAAAACATCCAGCATAGATCAATCACCATGGGCCAAACCCATCTAAGCCTTTACCCTGGGCCGCAGGAAAGGGAACCCTGTCCAAAAGAAGATGAGAACTCAGAATAGCTCCAGAGCACCCAGGAACAGCCTCAGATGGAAAAACGGAAATATGGAAGTTTGTTTCACCCTTAAATACTCCCCTTGACAAGTTGCTTCAGGCCGTAGCCTTCACCTTATTTTTGTCAGGAAGGACCAATCCTCACTCACTGCAAATACTTTTCTAATCAGCCATCACAGAAGTTAAGCTGCGTTTGAAGACAACAATTGTATGACTCTCTCTGCAGTTCCACACTTTCAGTGCCTGCCTCCCTGTCCCAGCACCCCCACAGCAGAGGCTGATCAGAATCTGTCCCAGACCCAGGTTATCCAGAAGCTCCCTATCATATTGTCTGCAGTCACTCCGGCTCGCTCAGACTGAATGGGCGCTCAGTCTGCATCAGCATCCCTGGCTTCAATGCCTGGAATTAGGTTCTGCAGATTAGGCAATGTGCTGAGGCTTATCTCTGTGCCTAATCACTAATAAAGTTGCAACCTGGTGCATTTGTACCGTATTAGGTCTCGCTCAACAACACAGGCTTTAAAGGTCATCTGCTTCCTCCAATCACTGCCAGGTTTATTGCGGCGGGCATGCCTGCCCCGGCAGGTCCCACTCCCGCTCCCACCGGCTGGCCACAGCCAGCAGAAATCCAATTACGGGCACAATGGTCCCAGCCTGACGAGGCTCCCGGGCCCCTCCACGCTCCCGCCCCGGCGCCCCCTCCACAATGGCTGCTTTTGTCTCGGCCTCACTATTGTTTGGGATTCTCTCGCATCCCTGGACACGGGATAAAGCGCTGTGTTTGGAGAGATGTTTATGAATGAGGTCTCAGAGCACAAGGGTGCAGCAACACAGGGCTTGACCGTGGACAAAAAAGGTCACAGTTTCTAAAAGCCACATCGAAATGAAATCATTAAAGATGCAATACGCACTAGCCAGGAACGAAAAGTTATAGGCAAACTGGAAATAAGAAGTGAAATCCTCGTCCTTCCAAAGTCAAGGGAAGTTTTGCCACGGACATCAGTCCAGCCAGGGTGTCTCCCAAAATATTTACACTAAGTAAAATACCTAGCAGATCCCATTGCTTTAAGCCACTGTTTTGAAAAGATTTTACATTGTATTGATTTCCAAAGGGGGAAAGAAATAATTTTAGTTTAATGAGAATGTTTTCTGATTAAAAATGTAGCAGATAGTGGCAGTAAGTAGTAGGATCTGTGCCAAAGAAACTAGGTGAAAAATACCAGCTAATGAAAATCTAAATCATTCTCCTAATGTCAGAGAAAATACTCTGTTCTGATCTTCAGCTGGTGTAATGAATACTTTAAATTCAACAGGAAAGACCTACACATCCTGTAAGACCTGTAAGAGTTACGAGGATCTTCCCAACTAATAGCCTATGAGACCAGGTCAGTTCTGCAGTGCAAAACTCTCTGAGAGCTCAGGCAGCTGGCAAAGTTAAGCTCAACTTCTAAAACACCTTCAGCATAACAGTACTACGAGTCTTGCTAACAGCCAAAACCCAGCTTCCTTCACACAACCAGGCCTACCAGGAACAAAGCCACTCGCAAACCCTATCCGTTACGTCGGAAAGTGCCTCTTTGTGAGGCTCTGCTGAGCAGAAGAAGATAGTAATATTGTGAAACCTTTCTAGCCTTTAAAGAGTAGAGGCAGACATATAATTGCATTCAATGAAACATCATATGGTAATAAGCAGCAATGGAATAGCCAAGTATAAATCTCCCATTCAGTAGAGAGTCACATGTATAAATCTATTTACCAGGGATTACTCCTACCATAATAAATCATCAGGAAAATGCCTTGTGCACCGCTAGCAGAGCAGGGATTCAGAAAAGCAGGCAGGCTATTCTTCTTAAGGCAGCATTGATAACTAGCCAACCTGAGAGTTTGTTACAAATATGATATTAATTGCACTCTGCTTATTTGGTATGCTTGCTTGGGTGCTTGGGGGGCTGGAGTTGATTTTTTTTCTTTTTTAAACTAAGACTCTCCTCTTTGCAACAAGAACACTAGACATAGACATAGACTGTAGTACTAAGCCAAAGTCCAGGGGTCCAAAGGGTCCACTAAGCCAAAGTCCAGGGTCCAAAGTCCATTCACTGAAGGAACTACAAAGGCTCTTTTGACTTCAAAAGACTTAGGATCAGGTCGCAATTCATCATCACCATTTACAAAAGAATGGTATTCTGGCCTAGTTTCTGCTCAGTGTAAATGTTTTATGTAGGCTAATCCCAAATAAATAACTGTTTTCTTGCATTATCTAGATCTTTCACTACACATTATGGACTGCATTAGAAAGATTAAGCACTGCACAGTCAACTAAGAGCCTCTCTATAGGATGCTCTAGCTCCCAGCTCTGCAAGAATGCCACGTCACATACTGAAATACCCTGTGTATCTGCGTTACTTGCCAAAACCTCTTGCTAATCACCTGAAGTTTGTTATTTGCAGCCATGAGCAAACAGCGTTTCAGAAAAGCTTTTGTTCTGCGCTGAAGAGCTAAGGCTAGGTTGCATTCCAGAAGTAGCAAGGTAAGTAAAAAGGTCACATGCCAATATAGCATTTAATAGACCAGAATCAGGCTAAAAACACAGGCCAGTCATATGGAGCAGCCAACAGCTTTAATGCCATTTAATTCAGTGAGACACACATCTGAAGTGCAGCAATACACTGAACACAATTTCAGCACCAGAACACACAGTGTAGTACAGCTCTCATACCTCTGGGTCTCTGGATATCATGGTAGAAGGGAATACTGATATCCCAGAGATTGTCTTCCCGAAATCATCTGGGAAATGCACATTATCATACACTTCAAATCTTTCCTTCCTTCTGCTTATGACCCCAACTGCCATTCATATGCTTAGTATTAATTTGACAGAAATCAAACAACCCTCTTCATGTTCACATGGTCGTAACCTGCATAGCACAAGACTGCGAGCCAAATTCACCCTTGGTATAACTCAGCTAACTGGATGTAAAAAGCCTCAAAAAGTAGCCTTCTTCAGTGTGGTAACATCTCAAAATCCGAGATGAATTTGATCTACATGTGTAAAGACAGAGAGTAAACAAAGGAGTTGCCTCTGAAAAAAAGAAATCTGTACCTTTTTTCAAGTGCCAACTAGCTTATTATTGCAGTTTTCATTGTGCCAACAAAATAATAATCAAACACATGTAAATCTTCCTAGGAAACTCCCCAAGCCTTTTCTAACAAAACTACTGTAGAAAATACAGGTATGTTCTCCTGTTTCCAATCCTCACCACCGAACTTCCACTACAGTCACCATCCCTCCCAACTTGGAGCTCGAAAACCGCTTCAGGAGTCCCTTACTCTCCTGGCTTGACCACCTTGGGCAAAGAGGGAATATCTGAGACCACAAATGCTGCTCATTCTAACAACCAACTCTGCTAGTAGATGTATATCCATATCATGAAGATCACCACCTCCACACCTACAGTTTTACAGTTGAGATCCTCACTGGTCTCCAGTCCTTGAAAAAGCAGTGAGATCTGGAAGCAGTTTTTCAGGTTAGGAATGCGAAAGCAGTATGTGAAATGCCTGCTTGCATATGCTCATCCTACAGCTGAAGCGGGACTTCTCCCTCTAGAACTGTCTTTCTGGCAGTTGTCACCAAACACTGAATTCACACACAAAATATTTATAAAATTTATCTACAATCCACATGATGCTCACGTTACAGAACATCCCACTACATAAATCTGTACAAACAGTGAAGACATTCTGGGATGAACATCTGAAGAAGCTGCTAGGGAAAAATCTGTGTGTGCCCATCGCAGTGCCTGATCCCACCTACTTTGCAGGGCACTCTTCACAGGCATCACTCTCACTGCTCCTTGACACAGGCAATTATCTGTTCCCAATCCCGGCTGACCTCACATTCCTAACCCACCTGCAACTCCCATGTAAAGATAACAGGAGTTTTCATTCACATTAGCTTAGCCTCTTTGTTCTGGGCAAGGAAACGATATTCATAATGCCCAAACTGATTTCATTCCAGTAGAGGATTAGCTTCAATCTCTGTTGCTGTAGAAGGAAAAGGCGAGCAAGAAATTACCATCAAATAATTACAATGCTTTTTGCTTTACAATGGATACCCAGAGGTTTGAAAAAAACAACCCTTTTGCTGGACTGAATCCACAGTAAATTTCTCAGCATGCCTCGGACACACTTAGAAAGCCTACCAAGTCCTGCAGATAAGGCCCAGGACTGAGGGTCGGAAGATGAAAGCTCTGTTGCCTGCTCTTTGCATGCTTAGGCTAGTCAACATCCAAACCATAAAAAAGGGGAATAATGCTACTTCTCAGGCTTATAAATATGCTATGAGGCCAAACTCATTAGCGTTTACAAAGCACTCCTAGACTCCTTGTCTGGAAGGAGTTATACAACCATAAAGTATTATTCATGCTGTTCTAAGGCAGAAAAGTACGTATTACTGCAAATCCAGCAGTAGCTTTTCATGCACCATTAAGGTTTACTACACAGTCTTAATCTAATCATAAGCACTTCAGAACCCAGATCTGTCATTCGAAACATACAGATCAGACTTCATCATTGAATAACCAACTGGGTCAACGATATACAGCACAGGACACACAGGCACTTTTCCCTCATTTATCCCACACATCTTCAACTGAACCATTTGTATTTTCAAAACTCCATCATTATTGGTTTTCCTGCCATCTTGCATTATGTCTACTCAGGATTTCAACAGGTTTAAAACTCAGGTACTAGATCTGTTTGCACATTTTTAAAAAGCTGAGATGGGAAGGAGTGCAAAGTTCAGGTCTACACCTCCTCCAGCATTTATCGAGGAAACTGGTCCCTTCAGGCAACTTTTTCTGCCCATTATTATTCTGAGATCTCTTTCACTTGCAATTCTGAAAATGTAATCATAACTAGTGGTAGACTTGCTTTTGACTTGCTGATCAAAATACAATCTTTATAGCTCCAGGCACCATCATCAATGCTGTGCTGGAGGGAGTTCAATCCAGTTCAATGAAATCGGCTCGTAAAAATAACAGCTGGCTCCCAAACCACATCTTTGGACTCATTTACTCCATCTCCTCCTTTGGGCTGCTGCCGCACCCTTTTGCAGTGGTCTCCAACTCCACCTTGAGCTAGGCAGGCAACTCTTGCTGCCCACTCCTCACCCACAGTGAGGACATCTTCCCCTGCAGCTCAGCCCAAGGGCTGCATGAGAGCTTCATCTGAGCTTGACAGAAGCTCTTCCCCAAACTGCCCTCTTGCTCTCTACCCTCCTGCAGCAGGTCCAGGTGGTCAGCACCTCCACAGCCCCCCATGCCAGGCCACGCACTCCAGGCTGCCCAGCCGTTCCCTCCAGCTCTACAGATGTTGTTTTCGACAGAGCAACCCTGTCCCTTTGTGTTTGATATGGTTTGGGTTTAAATCCAGATATGAAATCTCTCATTGAAAAGGAAAAGGTCAAATTCAAATATCGCCATCATTAAACATAACACAGTCAGGGAGTTTTACCCTTTAGATAACATTCCTTTTACTGGGCCAGTTCCAAGCCTTTCCCAAAATATTGCATTTGCTTCACTTTGAACTGCCAAATAAAAAAATAAAAAAAGGACAGCCCTCTAATTTTTATCCAAATAAGGCAGAATGAAAGGATGGGACAGCAGATTTTCCATCGGAAACCTTCCCTGTCCAACCTGGCCAAGATGCTATAACGGGCTGAAAGGAAAAATAGAGGCCTCTCCAACAACTGCATCAGCTGCTGTTTATGCGATCCATTCCTCATCTTGCAGGACTCCAAGCAGACTTGTCTCTACAGCTGCGTGATTGGAAAGCTCGTTGGACCTACGCTGTCACGGACGGAGGGCGTTTACAGCTCTGCAGCAACGCTTTCTCAAGTACACAGCCCCATGGCTAAGAAAATTAGTTAGTCACCTCAGATACTTCCAAGAGCAAAGTCTGAATCTTGTCCAGAATTTTTAATACTCTGAAAATGCTGAGCACCTGTCCTTCGAACAGAAGATGCCCTTCAGGTATCCCAGGTGGATCCCCAAAACCGGAGACGCTCCGGATCGCTTGCCGTTGTGCAAACTCTTGACCTGCCACTGCAGAGCCAAAGCAGGGCTGTGACCTGCACGTGCCACCTCTACGTACACACCCACCCTCAGCTCTCACCTGCGCTAGGCAGCAGATGCTATTGCGTTACAAAATGCTCCCTTTACTTAAAAAAAACCAAACAAAACACACAGAAGTGGATAAACACATAGCTTTACATCTAAGCACAGATTAAACAACATTGCTGTTTAGAGGAATGTTCTTCTAAAGAACAAATTTCCAGAGGAACTTAATTATGATCCTAGGGTTAACAAAAGGATTTGCGTGATCCAGTTTCTCTTCCTTACTAGATGCGAGTGATGGATGTGACTGAATACAACAATCCATTTAACCCCACAGGATCTACACCCATCATTTTAAATAATTAAACAGCATTCATTTGGGGCGATCCTTTCTCTCCCCCTCCCCGCCGCTTAGCTTTACATAGAGAAAACATTTAGTGTACAAGGCAAACAACAAACAGGAATATAATTAGTCCTTTCGAACCAAGATGTTGTTTAACTTAACTAATTGAAAAGAGAGAAAGCAAAAGCTCGCACTGCGTGGCTAGCGGCGAAGCCATAAAATGTCACTTTTCTGAGGTTCGTACTCCAGTAATTATCGTTTATACAAAGAACAGTGACTCATAAATCTGCTTTTTCATAAAAATCCTGCACAAAAAAGTCTGCAATAAAAGAGCTCCCCCTTTTTTCTTGGTCAACTTGAGACTGAAACAAGGTCTTTATGAGCTGTGGGAGTGGAAAGTCATTAGGGTTTCAATTCCGAATGAAAATTAAGGCTTTTAACTTCCCATACTACTCATACTGACAACCTTTCATACATAATTGCCTAGGAAGAGTTACTGCAGTCTTGTCACCCTCCTAATGATTCAGTGATACGCTGACAAATAGATCCTCCCTACAAATTCCACTACGCAAATGGGAATAAAAGCCGAAGATGGTTAAGAAACATTGGGTTCACACCCGAGAGTGACTTTGATGACTTTTCAGTCAGGGCTTGTTAGGAGTTACCAAATTATCAGCATCAGAAATAGAGCAATCAAGTGATCAGTTAAGAATTTAATTGGAGAGAGGAAAGGTGTCTTCAGCAATTACTGCAAAGACACCGCTGCTTTGCTGTGACACGGGGAGCAATGTGACAACAAGGACCCGTCCACTTCACAGTTGTGGTTCTTCACCTCAGCCGAAACTGCACTAGGCTGCCAGGTAAACAGCATTTTAAATACACATATATAATATGATACTCAACTGGGCAACGCAGATGGGATGAGCTGAAATAACAACAAATGTGAGCTGAAATAACAACAAATGCTGTGCCCACTCTCTGAAAGATATCGAGGTAACCTGTTGCTGTGACAGCAGTAGCATCTTTCTGCACTTGTCTCTGGCTGTGGAGAGGCAAACACTGCTCTTTATCTTATTTTGCTCCTTGTATTCTCATTTGGGAGACGAATTATTATTTGACAAGTTTCTATTTTTGACAGTTGGCTGGAGACTGTCCATACTTCATCATCCTGTGGTCCCAAGAAGTATCTACAATACAGAAAGAAGCACCCCAACACGTAAAGTGCTTTTATCCCAGTAAAGTTGAAACAGGATTTGAAGCAACTCCAAAACTGGGAATTAGAAATGTCTGGAGTTACTATAAAGGCTGCTCCTTCCTTGCTAGCTCATTATAACTCGAAACCTGTGTTGTTTGTTATCACTGGTATCATAGCAATGGTTAGAGGCCCTATCTGAGGTAAGGGTCTACTTCTGTTGAGCACCGTATAAGCATGTTATAAATGAGCCAACAAACCACAAGAAACTTGGAAAAGACAAAGGAAACGTATTATCCTGGCTGTATAAAAGGAGAACCACAGATCACATCATTTACCTACGACAGAAAGTCATGTCACAGTGAGAAAGCCCACCAAATCTGCATCCCAATCCAGTGTTTTAAGTTGCAAAACCATCCATCCTTCTTTTGTTATTTTAAAGTTTACACCTAAAACAATACAGTCTTAACTGACCTGGTAAAAAGAGGACCGTATTTTTACAAGAGGCCAGGAGACAAGCATGGGAGACTTCCAAGTAAACTGCTCAGAATCCAGAAAGCAAACAGCTACACCAAAACCTCAAAAAGAACAACTTGCAGAACATGGTTGAATAGCCACACACATGCAGCTACATCAACATGGCCTGGAGGACTGAGAGCTGCAGAAATCATTATTTTTCCTGAGGTGGAACCTGCAGCCACTCCAGAAGAGAAGATTTCCACAAACAAGGCGTACATTATCGTGTTTCAAAACATCAAAGAGGAATAAATGCGCAGGCTTTAAAAACTGATCCCCATCTTCTAAGAGGTGTAACAAGCAGTTAAGAGGATGAAAAGGGAAAACACCACAAATGTTATCAGAAATTTAAGACAGAAAGCCTGCTGCATTGGCTGAAATACTCAACTGGTTTGTAGCCTCAAAAATAAACATCACAAAGAAATGAATGAATAATTGAAATAAAGCAAGCGAGTACATAGGTATATGTAACAGCAAAGGACAGGTGTATCAGCGGTCCACACAGGAGCGAACAATTGACTTACTCCCATGCTGCGTTTGAGTTGCAATCAGGAAAACGAACAAGGGGACATTTCATCAGAGTTTTTCACAATATGCCATCTTTGTGCAATGCATGAGCCGCTGGTGAAGATCATATAACCTATTACTACGTATCACATTCAACAGCAAACAAGCTTTTAACTCAGTGGAAAGGGATTAAAAGCTCCGCAGATCCAAAGCATAGATCAAAGTCATATTCAGCTGCTGGGAAATATATAAATATGAGACCGCAAACCCCAGTAAGGGAGATTAGAAAAGGAAACCAGGAAGACAAGAGAGTACTGTGCATCACAAAAGTCCTTTAAGATTGTACATAAAAATAAGATTTTCTTAACACCTTTGTTAGGAGCTGAAAAAGATTCACCATCAACCAAAATGAGTTATTTTTTATTACTGATACTCTGCTAGCATCTGACGATGCTACTCCAGCATAAAACAGTGGACTTCTATGCAGATTGTCCTGCAGCCATTTCTAGTAGATCCTACTAAAAACAAAAATGGGGGGAAACCAGTGAAAATATCAACATGACAACGGTAAATAGCTGCATGTATTTAACCAGTCCTCTGGCTACACAAAAATCAAGCGGACTATTACCTAAATAGGCCAGATTATGTCCTTTAGTAGAGATTAAAGACATTATGAATCTCCTTTGCATAAAAGACCAAAGCAAGTGTAAAGAGTCTAAGTCTTAACTCCATTCAAGTCAAACAGCGTCCCCGCGGTAGCTTCACTGGGCACTAAGAGGTACCACGCTACTAATCGGTCCATGGCCTGATACAAAGTCACAGCCATCCTTCAAGGAGCACAGTGTCACAGGAGTAGCATTTATAGGCCAAGACATTATCAATAAGTGTCAGAGAGTGAATGAAATATACCTTAGCAAGTAAAAAACTGCAGATGAAAGATGGATGCCAACCCTCCAGGGACTGCTTAGCACTTAATGGAGAGTCAGAAACCAGGAATGCAGGTTTTAACCTTGCATTTGTGATATGCAGCAACCTGTCTTCAGATGATCCAGGATGGAAGATGTGGGGAAGGCCAAGCGTTTTTTAAATCTAGTCAACCCCACTAGATCAGAGACTGACAGCAAGCCTCCTGCTGCATTGGTTTCCATAGAAATATTAAGCTTTGGGGACTGGAAATGCTGTAAGGCTTACTTTTTCTTCTTTTCTGAAAATAATGGTTTGGTTTTACTGCTCTACTTTGAGTGGTCCTTTTGCCTGCTCCTTTCCTCTCCATGGGTCTTCTGCAGCGAGAGGACAGAGCAGCGCCTGCTGCGCAGCCCTCCCCGCCGCACCGAAGCAGGGCTCTCGGCACCACGTGGCCTCGTTTTGTTGTCCCGGGAAGGCAGAGGCAGGTCAGACATGGCTGCCAAGCCCCCAGGCATAGGCAGCCCTGGAGCATCCTACTGCCCTGGAGACGGTTTGAACCAGCAACAAAGCATCTCCTCTTGCATCCCAGCCTGAGCCCTGCTCCATCCATTTGCTCCACACACTACTTCCCCCATCTCCCACAAACATTCAAATGCCACTGACCTCCCCTGCACGTGAATGAAACCCCAGCAGCAGCGGAGTTTGGGGATGAAATGGGGGGGAAGGCAGCAGCATGCAGTCTTGAGCATCACTGCACAGAGCTGGGGGACGGAGCAACGTCTGAAGGGCTCTTCAGAGCGCTCCAGCTTTGATTGAACTAATTCTGCCAGCAAGCTGGGGTTGACACAACTACACAAGACAGCTAGCGTGTCACCCCTGCGACTGCAGTTTACAGCTGGCCAAAGCCCTGATGCCATAAGCCCGGCACTTGCCGCCGGTGCTCCCTCCGCTACAGACGGCACAGCCCTCTCCCACCACACCCACCCCAGGCAAACAGGAGACATCCCATCCTACAAGCCTGCAGGAGAAACCCATGCAGACAATGAGCTAATTCACATCAGATCTAGGACGGCTTCAATCTCACCACAAGATCCCTGGAAGTGGAGGGTCTACAGCCACTTGCTAAGGCAGGCGACACGGCCGCAATATTGACAGCACTTAACACAGTGCTTTAGAGTGTCCCAGTCTCAAATCTAACGGATAAATAACCTGTAATCTACTTCACAAGGACAATCTTTCACAAAGACCCTTTGCAGGAGAGTCCCTGAGCAAGGCGAACATTTGGCACCACCATTGCTCGGAGACATAAGAAGTCAGTACAAGTAATGAGCTTCCTGAGAGGGGCACACAGCAAGGCAAAAAGCAATTTAAGGGAGGGAAGAGTATACATATACCTGTATGCACAGGGGCCAAAGTAACCCGGCATACATGGTCTCAGCCCAGACATGAGTCACTAGAAAAGTGTTCAAAATAACCTGTACAGCAGCCTTCAATTGCCATGGTGATAAATGTTTCCTAATGCCTAAGAGCAGCTGAGTCCTGAACTCTACACACCTCATTCACTAACAAAAGCGCTCATTATATTTAAAAAAAAAAAATCACAAATGAATTGTGGCCATTTTAAGCCCTCCTCAGATCAAGGGCTGATTTACACTCTCATTTCAATGGGAAGTACTGTGCTCACCTCGCTGTTAATTCAGAAGATGGAGCTCGCTTGCTTTTTGCTTCACAATTCAGTAGGCAAGGGAAAGATAGATTCTCTGAGACAGTGTAACTTTTTCTGCCAGGAGTTATCTATTTACAGAAGTGGGTCAACTTTCTCTTGGTGGACATGTTAGTGTGCGAGTGCCTAGCAGCACTGCCTGCAAATTTCTGCCCGCTCCGTGTGCAGAGGAACCTCTGCACATAACTATTTATGGCAGCCAAGTGTTTCATGAATTCCAGCAAGTTAACCACAAGGGGATGATGACATTTGGCGACAGGGCAGGATGAATTCTGGCTGGCAGACAAAAAGTCAGGTTAAAAATACAGAATGCAGAAGCAAACCCAGCCAGTCGCTGCTAATTTGCAGGAAAACTGGATGTGCAGCCCCCAAACCTTCCCTCTTCCACACGAGCAACGTCGTGTGTTTTGCAGCGGGATGCATTAAGGCCTGATTGTGAGCATGGAAAGGACTTCAGCCTTCCTGGGCCCAAGCGTTTTAAGTGTACGTTAAATGGGCTTATAATTTTTTTCATTTGCCTCACTCCACACCTTCTGATGTATACCAGACATTTTTGCCAGTTCAACCACCTCACCTCCATCTCGCCTACCAGTAAGATCAGCCATTGTGTATCCTTGTGCTCCCAGAGCATCTCCAAAGGGCAGCCTCAATACAGAAGGATGCCACTGAGGGGACAACATCAGCAGACCCTGCCATGGATATATCTGTGTGAGATGCAAGCAAGGCCACAGCCATGCTGGGGTAGATAAAAAGCCCAATGCCTCCCAGGGTGGGCCTCCAGTATCACCCGGGTTGCATGGATGTGGTCAGCCTTGTCCCCACAAAAGCATTAACCCTCAAACTTTCAGATGCAACGCTTCTGTTGTGTTAGTGTTCATGCCCTTCATCTCCACACACACACCGAGTGGAACACCTGCCAAGGCTGCATTTTGGGTTCCCATGCCTGCCACTTAATTAGATTACCATTTAATTCAATCCTCAGCTTTATTTGATGAAATGCCTCCAGAGGACCAAATCATTTACATGTAACCAACACAGTTTATTCCCCTTATTTTGATTGCTTTTGACAAGTGTAAGTGGATAATTCCATCAAAGGCCCATAGAAAATTGCCTTTTAATCAATATAAGTTTTTTCCTTCAACAGGACAGCTGAGAACAAGGTATCTCTACAGAAAATTGAAAGAGGAAAACAAATTTGAATGCACTACTATGGAGAATGTATTTCGAGATATGGCCCAATTTTAGTACCTAGTTTAAGTGTCTTGAGCCTTGTTTTCGGGGACATCAGCTACCCTGAAGTTCGGGAGCCTAGCAGGCTGGCGCACAGGCAGCGCCCCAGCAAGAAGGCAGGAGCGGGCAACGACAAAGATGCCTCAAGTGGACCACTCCACTGAAGCCCCTTGGACAAGTGGCCAACGACTACTGGCTACAAGAAACTCAAGCTGTACCCTTAGTGTCTGAGACCTCAGCATCGATAAGCCTATTAGCAGAACTCATTGAACTTATACAAGAGATGGGAACAGGTGTTTCTACAGAGGTCTTACATCTAATGTACCAGCCCAAGGCAGGTTTCCTGGCTTAATCACAAGGAACCTGTACGTAGCCACCTACAGCACCAAAAATACCAACAGGTTAAATACAGCAGTATCAAAAAAAGAAAAGTTAAAGCAATGTTCAGAGGATGAAAAGTGTTCTTGATATAAGAAAGATATTAATTGGTCAAGTAGCCGAACCTCTGCCTAAGCATGGCAGGGGCCACTGAGCTCTGAGAGGTCTCCATCACAGAGCACAGGGCTTTCTTTGAGCCAGGCTGACGTGCCCAGGCAGTGTGGGGACTGCAAGGGGTGGCAGCTGACTGCAACTGAGAAAGGAGATTTCCTCTCTTTCACCAGCGCTAGCACAGCTGCACTGGAAGAGTGGACAATGGTCACCACACCACCTTGCATAGGAYTGATCTCACCTGACTTTAGATGGTTGCATATGAACTAGCCATCCAGGCTGCCTTCCCATCAGCAGAGAGAAAGAGCATGATTAGCGTACAACTCTTCTCCCTCTGAAGCAGACATAGTTGACATAAATCATGACACCAAAGTGCCTCTCTCCACGTGGCCGATAAAGGAAGCCCAAGGGGACGCAGATGTTAAAGTCTATATTGGAGATATCTCAAATTAAATGGGATGATCCTCACCCTTTGCTTCTGCCCCTGCATCTTCTCATCTCAAAGGCCTCATTAATACGTCATAGTAAATAATATGTATATTGATTATAAATACGCTAATAAAACGAAAGGACTGGCCTACAGGGTGTGTGAAGAAGAGGAGAAATAAGTACAGGGTAGCTGCATGTCTGATCAATACCAACCCACAGGGAACAGCCATTTCTCTTTGCCACCATTTTAACTGTAATATATCGTACCCTCTAGGTAAATATGTGGACATTTACAAGCGGGAATCAATAGAAGCAGAGATCTTCCCACCCCCTCACCCGGAGAGACCATTCTTCTTCCGTTGGAGCAGACAACAGCAAGAGGCCATAGATTAATGTCTCTGCTACTACAGGCTATCTGCCATATCCACTGCTTTCTTCTGGGCCTCTCTGACCACTTTTTAAGTGCTGATGCCTTTAATAATTAAAAAAAAAACAAAAAAAACCCAAAAAACCCCAAAAAACAAACAAACAAACAAAAAAACAACTGTTCACGTTGATAAAGAAATGCATTAACATTTTACCCAACTGGAATAAAGCAAATGCCCATTTTGGGAAGCCAGAGCAAACAGCTTCAGTGGAAGGTGAAGGAGAAGTTCTAACAACAACATTCAGTTGATGGGCGGGGTGGGGGGGAAATCAAGCCTGAAAGCTTTCCCTGCATGCACAGGATTTTGTCCCAGGCACATCACCAGCTAGTGAGTCTGTATGCCTCCAGGCTTGCAGATGGATAAACACTTACCCCAGTCAGATCTAGATAAGGCTAAAACCGATGGAAGCCGTTGCCCTGGCCTCAGGGAGCTTCGAGTCACTCTTTCCAATGTTCCCATGTACCTTGCAGTTCAGGGACACATCCTATGGTACCTGAAGGCTTTTTGCTTCCCCCAGGTCATGTTAATATGACCCAATGTGGCTGCCTTTTTTTTTTTTTTATTCAGTTTTTTTCAGAAACTTTATTCTGGCAGGAACCAGGCAGTAGTAATGGCCATCGCTCCAACAGGGCTACCTAAAGCTGGACGGGCAGGAAGACTACATACGCACACAGACTCCTGCCGTGCATACAAAGGAAAGCCAAAGCACTCACAAGCACTACACAGCGACTATGCCTCGATTTCTGTCCTGGATCTGTGGGTAGATTTATGGGAACTGTGGCATATCACTCAACACGGATGCAACTGGCCAGTTCCCATCACGTAGCTCGGAGATGTCCCTGTCCCGCAGCCCAGGTCCCAGCTCACACATGGAGAATGGAAACACCATTTACTTTCAGACCAAGCAGACATCCTCTTGGCTCTCAGCAGAATATCCAGAGCTGCGTAAGATTACATGTGTGATCTAATGTTAGCCATTTTCACACTATCAGTTATACTTACTACCTTATCGTCCATGAGCGGATAATTAATTGTCAGGTTCCAAAAAGCCAGTTAATAAAAGTAAACAGACTTCAGAAAAGTGAAGGGAAGGTGGATCACAGGTTGGTTTGGTTTTTTGTTTTTTAAACTTGTACCATTTATACTGAATTCATGTTACAAAACTAGAGTTCATCACCTCACATTGGGGTGGGTCACTGGGGCCAACAAATCAAGCCCTGGTTTACCAACTCACTTCCAAAGGATTGCTGAAGAGAAAATGAGATATATTTAATACACCTTTGCTTGCTAAGATTTCATTAAAAAGCTACCTCCCTAGGAGCGTTTAACAGCCGCCATACTCTTGACTCCTTTAGAAAAGCACTAAACAAGTGAAGCAGTCCTGCTTAATATCTAGAAAAGCAGAGCACCACACGAAGCCCCACTGATACCACTAGCAGGGGCAGCACATTTCAGGACTTTGCAGCTTTTCCATATGCAAAAGTGCTCTAGCAAACAGCTCACCATGCCTTGCCCCCACCAGTTGTCCAAGGCTTCTGCTGTGTTCTTACTATAGATGCTAGATTCTGCCCTCCATCCATTTGAGATCCCCCTCCACCCTCCGTAAGAAAGTATATGAGGGCTGTTCATTGCCATATTACTTGAGCTGGCCGGGCAGTTTCTGCTTTATCCACTGGTTAGTTATCCAGTGTTTTAAAGACATGAGACAACAGCAAACCAGATTGAAGTTTGCAACCTAAAAATGAAAGGCCACACTTTCTCCTCTTCCTCCCTTCTGTTTTATCCCAGGGGAAAAAAAATCATCAGGAAAGGAGTATAAAAAGGCTGAGATCTAATCTGCATGCACGGAAGGCACAGACGGCACCAGGAGACATGGAAGGATGCTCGCTGCCAGGGCTGCTCCGCGACAGCTCCACTACCCACTTGACTCCTGGGTTTGTTTTTCACATCCACCTGCCCTGCTCTTCCACATTGTCACAGGCTTAACAGAATTGCCGCTTGGTCCCAGGCAAGCCCCCCTCCCAGACTTCTTGCTGTCAGTCAGAAAAGKGGCCTGATAAGCTTTGCATTTGCATATGCATTGAGAGGCATTTCCAAAGGCACAGTCAGGGAAATGGCCTTGCTGAATACCGATGCTATCTGAGAATGACAACTATTCAAGTCATTTTACAGCTTCAATACCTAAGTGGAGAGATCCGGCTTGCTTGCATCTTTACAAGGATTATTAGCTTTAAAAGCGCTGATCATATCTGTCCCACCCTCAGAAATGAAGCCACACAGGTTCGCAGCAAAGAGCTAGCTTCAGTGCTTCCCACAGAGACCATCTTCCACAGGCACCCCAAAACCAGAAGTCACTAAAACCTAAGGTCACGTCTGAAATGCTTGAGCCCATACTCTTCCTTTCTATAGAGGAGCAGGAGAAAGGGTGCAGAGGCACGCATGGAAACATATACGTGTGCAGATGTTCCACCACCCCTCCCTACACTTACCCTACATAGGGTAGGACATGAGACTCAGCTCTCAGTCCCCTCTGAATGATGCTGCTGGGCACCATCCTGCACGCAGCATTTGAGGATGGCAATGAGGACTGAGCTCTGCAAGCAGAGACTTTCCTCTTCATGCAGAGGGGGATGACTTGAATCCCATGCAAAGAATCCCACGGTGCCTCACACCGGGTTTAAGGGACAGCTCTGAGGCCATGGTGGTGTCCCATATGCACAAGTGCCGAGGGTTAACAGGAATGAATTCAACTGGTTTTGTCCTAGTCAGCTGTTGATACCTAAAAGGGATGTGGTCTAAGGTTCACAAACCAGAACCACAAAGCCCTTCTGTCCCAAAACAGTAATGGCACATTCAGTATCTGCCAAGTGCTCTCCGGGCCTCTGTGCAGAGCAATCAACGTGTTATGAAAATAAGTCAAGTCACATCAGGAGGAGAAGCTATCTGCAGATTTACAAACCAGATACTTCTGATTTACACAGCACTGGGGGGGGGGGGGAAGAGAGAGATAACAACAAACATTTAAAGATGCTTGCTGTACCCTGCAACATCTGGTGACTGGATCACTCTTGAAACCAGCAATCCCTGTCTACTGGGCGAGGTGGCCAGAACATCTCCAGGTGTGAGTGGAGACATACAGCTGCGACAACAGGACCACACATGGCAAATTCATGAACTTGAGAACTGGGTTGATCAGTGCTGTGTGCCCTCAGATCTCTTGGGGCATAAGGACTTGCCATAAATCACCAAAAAAAGGACCAGCACTCCCTGGTCCCACCAGGACCACCAAAAGCTCTGGGAGCTGAAGGCATGGTTATCTGGTAAACACATCCACTGCTGACACCAGTCGGAGCCAACCTGTGGGGCTCCAGCCCCATCTCTGTGCTTGGAGGAGGGGAAAGGGTACCCCAACCAGAAAATAGTCCTCTCTGCTTGGAAAAGAGTGTTAACAACATTAAAAGGAGTCTTATATACAACAATTAATTAGATTGGTGCCTGGTTTGATTCCTATTGAACCCTCTTGGCCAAACTACTCCTATAAGTCAAGTATTTGGTCTTGTTGGTTTCAAAAGAGAAAAAAATCTCCATTTTAAAGACATTCCAATATTATTATTTTAACGCCTGATCACTATTAGACAACAGGAGAAACTTTGCTTGAATACAAACTGTCAGAGGAGACTTGGCACAATTTCACAGTGGAGCTTGTTTCTAACTTTAATGACTAGATTGAACAAAATTGTGAGTACAGCGTCCCTTCGAGCGCAATCTCTTCTCTACAAACAAACCTCCTGTTTCTGAAGCGGAGCTGGGGAACGGGGGGAAGCCGAGTTGCACCTCTCCAAAACTGCTGAGCATGCCAGAGCCAGCCTGCCCTGAGAGCCCACGGAGCTAACAGGTGATGCTCTGTGGGGCAGACCTGCACTTTCATCAGATGCTTCCAAAAGCTCATCCAGGCTCTTTATCAATCTTATCAAACTAGCAAACAAACAAGCCAAACGTAAACCAAAATATTTAAAGGGGGAGAGAGAGAGAGGAGGAAGAGATGGAAAAATCAGTGTTTATTTAACCCTGAAAACTCAGGCTGTTTTTTGTCAAAAAAAGCCAAAACAAACAAACCAACCAAAACACCAACCCTCCAGATAAAAAAGGCTCCAAGCCTCAGCCCCAGACATCGATAACACAGTCAAGGAGCACCACCACCACCCCACCCCCCGCACACAGATGCCCCTCCCCGGCCCCGGGGCTGCTCTTCCAAAGAGGTCACCAAGGATGGGCAGGGGTGGGGGTGGCAAGGACTGCCCTGCCCTGGCATCCCTCACCCCATTGCCAAGGGGGACCGGACCTGCCAAGGGGAGGTGGCGCAGGGCGAGGCCGGCGGCACCTGCTGCCAGCGGGGCGAGGACGGGGGAGAGGCTCACCGTTGAGGCCGTTGGGGATGCTCCGGTGGTGAAGGGGCGCGGACAGGTCGTCCATAGACCTCCGCATGGACCCGGCCTTGCTGTCGCCAGCCTTGTGCTGGTGGAGGTGGTGGTGATGGTGGTCGGGGCTGCCCGCGCTGCCCGTGCTGGAGGTGCTGCTCCCGTCCCCCACGTCCCTGGTGGCCGAGCCGCCGTTGAGGTTGGTCAGGCTGGCCTGGCTGTCGATGGAGCTCCGCGAGCCGGCCCCGCTCCGCTCCTCGTCCAGCATGAGCACCATCTCCTTCAGCTCCACGTTCTCCCGCAGGAGGGTCTCCTGCCTCGCCTCCAGGTCCTTCAGTTTCTGCTGGTACATGCCCACCTCCTTCCACATCACGCTGGCCGTGTGCCTCCCGAAGCGCTGCCATTCCCTCGACAGCTTCTTGCCTTTCTGCCGGTCGTCGTCCAAGAAGCAGCAGAGCTCCCTCAGCTCCTGGTTGTCGTCCTGCAACTTCTGGTTCACCTCCTTCAGCCCGCGGATCTCGTGCAGGTGGAGCTGCAGCCGCCGGTTCACGTCCTTCATTAAGTTGCCGTGTTCCACCATTAAGTTCATCTTTTCATTCTCCACTTTCCTCAGTCTTTTCACCAGCTCTTCCTTGCTCCACCTCAGCATCTCCTCTTCCGAAATTTTGCTCAGGTCTTCTTTAGACCCTTCCAGGGAATTTTTTGCCATCATCTGTGCCTAGGCAGCGTGTGCTCTCACACGGTAACAAATGGTTCGGGTTATCCGGATTATTTTGTTCGCCTGATTTCCTGGGACTAAAATTCACTGCAGCATCTCGGGGAAGAAATATTATAGTTCTCTGCAGAGCGTTGGACAAGGAAGAAGAGCAACGCCGGACTGGAAGATCTGCTCCCCCACAGACCCCATAATAATAAAAAAAACCCAACCCGGGGGGGTGGGGGGGAAGAAAAAAAGGCGCCCGCCCCAAGGGGGCTGGGGGCGGCAGGGAGCCGGGAGCCAAGCGCTGCCCCCCTCCAAGCGAAGCCTCCGCAGGGGATCGGCCAACTTACCCCGGGCAAAACAACTACGCGGCGGCCGGCGCCCCCCGCTCCCGGGCGCTCCGTCCACTTGTCCTCCCGCCTCCCCGCCGCCCGCCGCTCCCCGCCGCGGGAGACCGTGCACCGCGCACCCGCCGCCGCGGCCGCTGTCCCGCTCCGCCGCAGCTCGCCCGCAGCCCCGCGGCGACGTGGGGCCGAGCCCGGCGCGGCGGCGGCCGATGCCGGTGCGGCGCTGCCGAGGAGCGGTGGGGGAGCCGGCGCCTTCCCGGAATGGCTCAGCCCTCGGGAGGGAGAGAGGGAGGGAGGGAGGAGGCGGGCGGCAGCGCCGGGGCTGGTCCCACCTCCTGCCGGGCAGGGAGGCGCGGCCCTGCCCCAGCAGAGCCGAGCCGAGCCGAGCGGCGGAGAAGGAGAGCCGGCTGCTGGCGGCGGAGCGGAGCGGCGCCGAGCCGAGCCGAGCCGAGCCGAGCCGAGCCGAGCCGAGCCGAGCGCCGCCCTCCCCCGCCGCCCCCTTGGCTGCCGGGCTGGGCGCTGGCCGGGCCCCGGTGCGCCGCGCCCCGCCGCCGGCTCGGGTTACGGGAGCCGCGGCCGCCGCAGCCAATGCGGGGCCGCCTGGCGCCTTCAAACGGCAGGTACAAAGGGACGGGGCCGCTCCCTCCCTCCCTCTGCCCGCCTTGCCCTGCCCTGCCCTGCCCTGCCCTGCCCGCCGCGGCCGGCTCACCGCTGCCCCTCCGGGTCTTCCACCCCCTTTTTGCCTTTTTTTGCTGTTTTGTTTTGTTTTTTTTCCTTTTTTTAAAGAAAAACTACCGGAGAGAGCACCAGCCCGGGGAAGGGTGGGGTTGGACAGGCAGGAAAACGCGCCCGCCGGGCGGCCCGGGGAAGCGGCGCCGGAGCGGCCCCGGCCCCGCTCCGCAAGCGCGAGGAGGGACTCGGAGCCGTGGGCGGCCGGCTCGGGCCGGGAGTGGAGGGGGGTTTCACGGGGCATCTCCGCTGCTGCCCCCCTCCCGCCACGGGCTTTGTCACCGGGGCCCGGCCCCGCTCCGCGCTGCCCGGCTGCCCGCCCTCCCACTGGGGTGGGCGCCTTTGTCCCCGGGTCCCTCCTGCCGCGGCCAGAGCCGGCAGGTTGAAGGGGCCGGCTCCAGCATCCCTGCCGCCTCTCTACTCCTGGGGCCGGGATATCCTTGAGACCTCGGCCCCGCGCCGTGGTGTGGGAGGAAACTGCCCTGAAGACGCAGATACCGCATATTCCTCGGTAAAATCTGCCCAGGTCCTGATGGTCCTTACTGTCAGGAGCACGCGTGCCACCATCACTTCTGCGCACATCAGACAGAACCCAGTAAAAGGTACAGAAAGTTCATAAAGTGGATTTCCTAGGCAACATGTAGGCAGATTTCCTATATCCTTGCATCATATCCCCTGACTTAAAGTCTAATGCACTTTTCCTTGGTCTATGCTATCTCTCTGTAGGCTGCTTTTGGCCAGTATCACGTTGTAAAAATGAAAGATGCACCAGGACAGAGCAGTGCTGCCAGCTATTTCCCACATACGTATCCTTAAAAAGCCCCAGGGAATCGCCAGCTTTGTGTTCCTGAGGAACCTTGGTAAATGATTTGACTCCAGGGTTAACCCAGTGCAACCTCAGATTTCTGACCACACTGGAAAGCTGGTCAAGACACCCTCTAGCTATAAAGAAACATCAGATCAAATGCCAGAGCGTGGGATGCAGAGCAGATGGCCTGTACATGGAGGGAACGTCAGAACGGAGAGGGATGGAGGATTGCAACTTCTGCCTTTTGGTGTTATCTTCCTAAGCCTCAGTCCATAAAGCTGCAGTTTCTTGGATGTTTTTCTGCACAAGTCTGTGCTCCTTGGTTTCTGAGCCCARATACACCCTTGGCAAACTAAGACAACTGCCTGTTCCCTACTGAAGCAGAACAGCAGGACTTCCCTGCTCCTGCTGGAGTTCATCCCCTCCACGGGCGCTGTTGGCTCTTCTCCCAAAGTAGCTTTTATCCTTTTATTATTAAAAAGGTAGGAGGAGCTTAGGACAGAGCGTGGACACTAGTTCACTTCATGTGGGATTTGCAGGTGATGGTTCCCTGGTAACACGCCATACAGACACGAAGATGTGAAGAGGACAATTCTCCCCTAGCACATACCCACACCAGGGTAGTTCCCTAGAGAGGAGGGAATCGTGATGTGCAAGGCAGCGGTGAGGCCTGTTTGCTCCCTTCAGGGGCGATCACTCCGAGTACGTAAAGCAGGAGCCACCCAGGACCAGCTGTGCTCTGACCACCTTGGTGGCAGCTCTCCAGAAGGTGCAGTCCCGGCCATGGCCAGTCAGCCCCTCCTGAGGTTGCCACCTCAGCAGCAGAGTCAGCCCTTAGGACGTGGAAACTAGTGGGTGTCTGTGCCGAGGGGTCACTGCTCCTGGGGTCTGGGACCCCTCTGACAGGTTCCAGGCAGGCCACGGCCAGCGTGCTTTGTGATCAGGCTGTGCCCCATCTCCTGCTTCTCACCACCCTGAGCCAGGCCACCAGAAGGTAGCACCCTCTGTAATGGGGCACGCTGCCGCTGCTTGTGGCTGCATCATGTCTTGAAGGCACCCAGGCATTTTCTGAGCCAAGCCTTTTATTTACAAGACTTTAATCACATCCTTCCCCACAGGAAGCGGAAAGTGCTTCTCCCAGACCCTCCCAAGCGGTGATCTGACTAGCAGATCCCCGGCAGGTGGCTGGGGGAAGGAGGAGCAGAGCAGGGAGACCCTGCAGAGCAATCCTTCCTTGCTGGCCAAAGTTAACAGGGGAGGAGATGCCTCCAGTGCCTGCACCACAAACACAGGTGCAGCTACACCATGGCGGTGCCCAGCCCAGGCAGTGCATTGCTGGGCCTCACTGATGTTTGCTTCATCTTTTTTCCAAGAAAGGCTGTTTTTCCTAGGTGAAACCTTGCAAAGTTTGAGCTTTATTGATGCTTCTACAGAGACTGAGCCCAGCAGACGGGGGGGCTCCTCAGAGGAAGCAAGAAGATTATTAATATCCACAGAGGAAGTCTCTGTGATGATTAAGACTTGCTTTCAGCACACAGTGGGTATGTCTGTGCTTTTGGAAATGTTAATGGCACAGATCCACCCTGCCGCTATCCACAAGGGGTTTGCTGTCATTCTGGTGCCCAGGTGACCGTTGAGGCATGGTGACCTGCTGTGCTTGGGCATCTGGAGGCCTGTATGCTCTGGAGGTGGCATCGAAGCTGCCAGATGTCCAGATGGTGTCTGGTCCTGACAAGTACCTGGTGAAAGACTCCTCCATTAGTAACAAAGAGAGCGGGATGGGGTCAGTGGGTTTGAGTGAGCGAGATCTGAATCGAGTGGACACCATGCATCRTTGCCTGTTCTGCTCCCTCATCTTCCCTTCAAGGCAGACCTTGCACTGCAGTAGAGGAAAATCCCTTCACCTTGGAAAGGCAAGGCAGCAGTGCTAGAGCAGAGGGGTGAAGCTTGGAGGTATCAGAAAGTGTCTGTGGCGCAGATGATCTATGAGCACAGTGGATCCGAGGGCTGGGATGAAGTAGGTTTTTAAGTGCTTCGATACCTTGGAGGGAAAGGACTAGGTCAGTGCACAGTTTTATGATTAATAGCAAACCCAGCGTTGCAAGCAGATTTTTAATCAACACAAATAATAAATAACATTGGAGTATTTTTGATGGGTCTGTGATTTTAGTTAACAAACCCCGTTTCCTGGTATTGTTCAGAAGGCGTTACGATTTCCCCGTGCTGAGTTAAGATGAAGCATAGGAGAAGTTGGCAAACAACACGCTACGGATTCCCTTTTGTTACATCTGGCCATGGGGCCTTCTGCAAGCTGTCAGTGAAAAGCACATTTAATATGCATGTCATCTTAAGCTTTTGATACCCATGTAAGAAAGCATCAAAGCCTATCCCTAGCATTGAATCAAATGGACACTTCCACCCTCTTCATTCAGGGATGAAATTTTAAAGCGAAATATAGCATGATAAGAATTTTAGAAAAAAAACAACCTACTGGGTAAAATTGCTCTTGATGTTAACTCCTGAACTCAGCAGGTGACACAAAGAATGAATTTGGTCCCTGATATAACACGGCGATACACAGCCTCATCGAAGTCTTACCAAAGCATTCCCTCTACAGGGCTACATTAGTATTACAGAAGACACCACCACAGCTCAGGTCTGTGCTACCGCTTCCCCCCCCCCGAGAGGGGTGGCTCTCCCAAAGCCCACTCATCAGGTGTGGGAATGGGCAGAGGGGCAGGAGGAATCCCAGTGGGACTCTACCAGGACCTTGCTTTTCCAAGGCAGCCTAGGAAGTACACACCGCTGTGTGTGCATCAAGGCCATGCTCCAGTTTACACACGCTGAGGACCCATCTCGTAAAACATGCACTCCATGAATCATTTACATGGGTTATAAATCTTCTGCAGCATTGGTATTTTCTCATAAATCAGAGCCAAGGCCTAATCCTTGATTAATGTTTTGAAATACACCATCCAGATTATGACAGTGGGAGCTCTGTTTTGTGCAACAAAGCTGTGCGATAATAAAAAATGTGCAATGCTGCTAATCTCTGCTATCAAGATAGGTATCTCGCTTCTAGCCTGATTAAGCAGTATTTTCAGCCAGAACATTTTTCCAGGTAGCAGCTACCTAAAGAACTGTCATGCGTCATTCTTCCTTCTTTTCCCAGATCAGCTGAACTTTCCTGTGAAAAGCCTTCATCCTTCCATTTGCCCATCAGCTGAGCTATGAGGAAAAATCAGTCTCTTAGAAGACTATGCAGCACTCCTTAATGCTGGCTTCTGGCAATATAACTGGGCCATCCAGTTCATTCACTCTCCTTATGAAAGTAGCATGTTTTAGTGGAAGGTTTCGTCTTGTGTCCACAAAGCCTTTTTATTTTGTGCCCTGAAACTGCTAGTAAAATTCTAAAATGCACCAACTTGTTTGAAAGCCTTCAGGATATTCAGAGAAGAACTATGGTTGTGACCAGCAAACTCTTTGCCGTGTCAGAAAAACAGGTCCTCCAAAAGGCATAAGCAGTAGCCTCTAAACGCTGCTACAAAGAGCAGCAGCCAAACTGGAGACCAGGGGAGATGGAGAGCTGGTCCTTGAAGGAAGCCATGGAGGTGTGTGTGCTCAATGTGTGCCTTCTTAAACTATAGCTATTTTCCAGTCCCATTTCAAAGTGTCCTGCATTCACGCAAGAGGTCCGCATTCACATGTTGGGTCCAGATCTGCTCCGTGCAGGCACCCTTACAGGCCTGTCAGAGCAATACCAAGTCAGGTCTTCCGTCTTAGTGGCAGCGACAGAGTAGGTATACATCGTATGTTTGAGTCAAGTAGAAAAAGCCCATAAAAATCCCCTCACCCACAGTGTTCACCAAGGCTTCATTTTCACGGAAGTTTCTAACCATTTCTTGCAACGCAATGGAAGTTTTTTCCCTCGTCCCTAATCTGTATGTTGGTAAAGGACTGGAAGCTGAATCCTAAGAAGCAATAGGCATATGCTGCTCCTAGCTGGGAGCTGCAGGTGATTGACACTTCCCAAACTCATACATAAGAGCTAAAGCAAAAATTTCAGTGCTACTTTAGTGTGTGGTGGGGATCCAAATTCATTGTGCAGTCAGAATGCTGCATACAATTTCAGAGCAATTTGTTTCAAGTATTAAGAAAAATCCCCAAACTCCTCTTACAACATTTGAATCAGCAGGATCGCCACGTGCCTGTGAGCTGAGGCCATGTGCTGGTGAGCTGAGTTACCTCCTCCACCATCATCTACCCAAAGAGGAGTGCCACTGAGACCTTGAATCCAAGTGTGTGTCAAGAAATAAAAAATTGAGGAAACTTCTTCTGAATGGGTAAGAAATCAGCCAGTAGCAGGAATAGGGAGGCAGGCAGACTGGATCAGAGCACTGGCCCCTGTATTGTCTCTGCCAGCGGCGAATACCAGATGCTTATGAGAATACTGTGAAAAACCTGCCCATAGGGTGAGTTTCCTCCTCTCTGCCATCTGGTACCACTTGGCTTCTTCCCAGAAACATTAAGGTTTACATCCCTTCCAAAAATATTTACCATCCTATCTAACATGGGAAGAAGGCCAGAGATAGCTTGATACGTCTTTGCCTTTTGCAAATACTCCTTTGTAAACACAGGTGATGCAACAAATAGGTGGGAGAAATGGAAGGTAACGTTTTACATCCGTCTCGGCATCACTAAACTGCACCCCTCAGTTACCGTGACATCAGGGTACATGCTGGAGGCCAAATTCAGCCCTGAGTTACATACAGAGCTCACAGAAGGGGTCTCTCTGTATCTGGGGGCACAATTTGCTCCCCGCAGCCTGGAGGTACTTGCAGGAGGTTGTTTCGCAACACAAAAACACCACTTCCAGGTTTTAGTTACGTCTTTCCTGGGTGCGCAGCACCCACCCACTGCGCAAGGCCCAGGAAGCTCCTGGGATTTAGACCTGCATCATTTAAGCCACTGGTGATTTAAACACTGGCTTTGCTGAGGGTATATTCATATTACATGCATTTTTTTTCCTCTCACTGCCTCTGCATTCTCCTTACAACTCTAACAACCCTTTGCAGATGTTTTGGGTGAGGCAGAGTGCTGTTCGGTGTGTGACAATGGATTTAGACCAGTTTCAACTGAATGATCTTTGTCATCGTTGATTTAAAAACAGGAGAAAAACTAACACAATAATGAAAAAATATCAGCAGTGTTCCCAGGGAGCATTCAGTTTCATGGCAAGTGGTTGTAGCCTGATCAGCCTCAGAGCTYGGCAGGTTGCCCCCGAGCAGCCCGTGCCCTGGGGGATGCAGCAGCCCCCCCGGGCTCTTCTGGGCTCCCCCGCTGTCGCTCTGCTCCACGTACATCCTCCTTTTCCCTGGCACAGCTCCGTGCTTGGGCCAGGCACTGAGCTTGGCACTGGTGGCTACAGAACAGACACCTCACTATTCAAGCAGATGAGGCCATTGGTATTAGCAGCATGAGGTCGATGAAACCTGAGTGGTTCTGCAAGAGAGAAAATAGATGATGTAACACTATCCCCTGTCTTCTTCACACTCTTATTTCTCATTTCCAAATGAATAAATGAGCTCTCGGTTGTATTGCTGGACCAGGGACATACAAATACCCATTTTTATACTATAAGCTAGGCCTGTTGGTACCCTTCACTCAGTGGTAAAGTGTATTTTCTGCTTGCAAGACAGCAACACTGCTGAGGACCTAATTTTGCCTTTTATAGCTCACTGAAGCCACTGGGATTTTATAGTAGATGAGAAAGGAGAGTCATGCCCTAAAATGCTGACACCACTTCTATATATCATAGAGATATCTGAATAATTCATAGTGTCAAGCAGCGCAAGTTAAAGGAACAGTGGCATAACTGACAACATCCAGTTTTAGTACATCTTACGCAAAAATAAAAACTCCACAAATTTCTTTCTTACGCAAAAACTGTCATCAGTCTTTCCAAGGAAGAACTACAATAGTGTTAGAAGATGTGGGGTGATACACCAAACACGAGGATTTCCTTGCGATTGGACACATTACCCTTTACCTTTGCCTTGTGTGGTATTTGAAACAAAAGAAAATTGGACCTAGTTTGGAAAAAGGCACAAAGTGTCCTTCCCCAGCACTCATTTTATGAGATGTCGTGGAAGACCCGGGGTTGCTGCCACAGGTCTTTAGGCTATGGCTCACTTTATGTTCCTGATAACAACTGCCTTTCAAAACAATTAAGTCCAAAGCAAAGGCTGGAGATAAGCTGTTTATGGTACTGGTGCATCAGAGATCCCTGAATTCTGAGTATGTTTTGGATCGAAGCCAGACTCACATTTTTCCAAAGGGCTCTCATCGTCACACCGAACTGAATGAGGGAAAGCCCACTGGGAAATCACGCTTGCAATTCAGATAAAAATGTAGCGGTTCCAGCTCATCTCTTCTTGCGCATGTGAAAATAAGAAATCCCCTGGAGTTCGCAGATTCGTTTTCTACTCGACGCTCCCAACCCCTTAGTTTGGACCTGTGACCCTCGCTGGGTCTGATATTTCGGGCTGGATGCTGGGGAAGGGACGCCTTGCGAACGCTGACACCTTGCCAGCTGCGTGGCTGGGGACCGTGTGATATGTATCTGCAAACTTGAACCGAGTGGGAAGGTGGTGTCATTTTAGACCTCCTAACTGGCGCTCCTCTCTGTCAATACACCGACTGGCTCGGCCGAAATCCCCTCCCTGGACTGGGTGGCCGCAGCAGGTCCTGGTGGCAGGTGACTCTGCTGCCTCTCTGCATTCTGCCCACGTCCGCCGCCGCTGCCGGACAGGGACACCATTACCAACGGGGACGCCATCTGAATACAAAGCAGAGGCAGGACGCCACGCTCTCCTCACCGGAGCCTGGGGGAAGCCCAGGTGGTGGCAGGGTGATCGGATCGCCATGGCGAGGCTCGGCACCTTCCCCAGCGTGGCGCTGCCTGTCATTAAATTTCCTGTGCCCCTGTCACCAGCGTGATGCCGCTTGGCGTTGCCTTCCCCCCAGGCTCGGTGGGTCACAGCAGCACCAGTCTGGCTTGGGTTTTTCCCTCCAGCTAGCAGGTTGCCGTGCCTTTGTATTTGTCGCTCACTCTCCACTGGGCGGTTGTTTACCTCTGCTCCGAACCCTTCCCCTCTCGCCAACCCACATTATTGTCCCTGGCAATCCTCGTTGCCGCAGAAGTAAAACTCTGAAAGTGAGGAATTAATTGCCTTAGGGCTCTGATCATTTTTAACGGTGCGGAGATAATCTTTCAGACCCAGGAACCATTCTAGCGCTGAGCAGCTGGAGCAGCAAAGATCCCCGTCTTTATGATCTTATTTTTAGCCTCTTCCCTTCATTTCCAGAGCAGACAAACTTGAGGATTCACATCTTGGGTACAACTCGAGTTTTGCTCTGCAGATACAACTTTAAACCATGATGTACATTGATTTTGATAGCATGCAGGACGTACCAGGCTTAATTGATCGGTCCTGCTTGCCATTTGAGCTTATTTGCCGTACTCCCTGCTTTGCCTTCATTAGAAGTGAATGTAACACTCAGGAAAGTTTCCAGAATTGACAACTCCGGAAACTGAAGTTCCAGCTGAACAGAGAGAATCAAAGCAAATTTATTATGCCCATGTGCTCCCTGCGGTTTAACTCCATGTCCTTTAGGTCAGCCTTATTGCTAGGATCACCAACAACATCGCCCGTGAGGACCAGCCCTACGGGTGTTGTTGCTCTGGTCTGGTCACCCGCCCATTAAAATGTGCAGTGGCTTGAACAACCCTCCTGGTGCTTCCAGCTGGGCCGTGTGGACTTCTGCTCTCTGCTGACTGATGTAACTGGTCTGCTACTGAGCCGGGCTGGCCTTCAACTGGGGGCTCAAGAGTAGAAAATATGGCAGGGTGGTGGCAAATGGTGTAGTGCCAACAGGGAGTAGCATGCGTTGCCACCAGCAAAAGATTGGATCCAGTCTGTCCATAAAGCTTCCAAAGCTTTATCTTAACAGTGCTTATTTTAATAAGTCTAGCTTTGGATATTTGATTACAGGAACAGTCCCAAGCAATTAATTTCTCTGTATCAAGAAAAACAGTAGTTACTGCTGCACATGGTACTTCTGTTTTGTTTGCAGTTGAGGGACCTGCAGAGGACAGTGAAGGAGAGAAGCTGTGGGAAAGGGAGTTTTCATGCTACCTGAACTGGGAGGCACATTTCCGTGCAAACCCTCTGTAAGTAATGAAAAGAAAGAGAGAGATGAAAAAAAAAGAAGGGGAGGTTCCCCCGGCAGGCAGTTTAGGGCAGGGGTCTAGGTTAGGTCAAACTCCATCACAGGGAGCCAGGAAAATATCCCCCAGGAGCCAGCCCAGTGCCTGGGGAGCAGAGAGCAGTGATCAGGGCATCTCCTGATCCTCCTGCCCATGGGACAGCCCCTTCAGCCACTTGGTGTTTCCTCATCCCCTCGAGCCTGTCTGCTGCCGGCCGCTCCCAGAACCACGTCTGTGCGATACCTGTGATGGCACAAGAGCTGCACATCCCTTTCCTACCCCCTCGATCGCTGAGCACATCAACATCTTGCACAATTTACTGTACAGAAGGATTGCTGTTGCTGCTCTTGTGCAGATAATCAAGAGCAAATAGTTCCTAGACGCAAGTCTGGTGTCCTTGAGAGACTTGCTGATCAGGGGAGGAAGCCTTTCTGCAGTCAGCGCTGTTACCCTGCCTGGGCTGGAGCCTGCAACTGGGGACCACAGAAGCAACTGTCATACAAACTTTAATAATAATAATAATAATAATAATAATAATAATAATAATAAAGAAGAAGAAGAAGAAGAAGAAGAAGGAGGAGAAGCTTTCAGAGACATGCCAACTCCTCTTCTCACTTACACCTCATCACCCACATCAGCGGCATTTCCTTAGCTTTAACCCCTGAGCAAAGGTCTCTCCTTACTGCTGGGGGTGGGGGGGCAAAGGCAAGGTGGGCTGTGGGAGCCACAGGTCACTGCTGCAGCCCCTTCCCGCACACAGTCCTGCTTTTGTTCTTCGCTTCACTTACCTGACCTGACAGACTGGAAAAGCCACCGTGGGGCCTGGGAGGGGACCCTGCCCACCATCGAGCACCAGCCCCACTGGAAGCAGCATCCCTACCAGGGCAGGAGCTGTTTGTTTCCATAGGCAGAGCTCAGCATCTCCAGGTTGAAAGCTGGGGGAAGGGAGAGAGGAAGCTGCAAGGGATATTTTTACATGTAGTTTCTTCAAGTAATGGTTTATTGCCATTTCTATCCCAGGATCAGGCTGTTTCRAGGCTTGTAAATACAGCCTGGCTAGTGCTTGCTGCTGAATACCAGCTGGATCAGACTCCCAATAAATTGAAGCCAAAACCAAAGTGTGTTTGGCTGCTGATATTTTCATGTATCTTCTTAGAGGCAAATTATTTTGCAGTCCTTGTACTTATCAGATATGTTAGACAGGTAAGCTTAGTCATTTTAGTTTCACTGGGTGAGCTGAATCCTCTCTTGGGATAAGTGGGAGCAGCTAAGCTAACTTGAATGGATTTTATACCTGTCTATAATTTGGTGCCCCTGCCTCTGTCCCCCAGCTATTTTAAAAGGCCACACATAGTGGTCTTAATAAGAATTTAAAGACTTGAAGCCCCTTTCCTATTTGGAAGTACACTGGGCACTGGGATGCAAAGGGATGCGGGCGTGTATGAGCCCACGCAGGGGAGCCTGCAGTATGTCCCTGTCACCCAGCAGCCTGCCCAGCACTTTTTGGGTGCAGGACGGTGCTTTTAAGTGCTGGACAGATGTGCTTTACAAACTTCTTCCAATGCAGGCTTTTAGACACATGATTACTTCTTTTTGACACTAGTGCAACAGATGTCTGCTGCGAGGGAATGGGGTGGCTCAAGGGACCACCAATAATGAGATACGAGGCCTTTCTCTCTGGGTTACTGGTTCAAACCCAGGTGAGTGACTGGGAGTCATTACTGCCTGACAGCTGCTAAATAGCTGGTGTCGATTGGGTTGGTGTCCTTGGTCACCTTTCTCATTAACAAGTGTCCGCATCTCAACACCACAAAGAGAACCCAATTATCAGCCTCATCCCTGACAGTGATTTAGTAGATATGGGAGAGATGAATCACTTAGTCACCAAGATGGGCTTGGAAGTATGGGCCAAGCTAGGAGTGGGGTGCGCTGATGGAGGAAAAATGTTTTATGCTAAACTGCCCCTTCCCTTCACTACCCCTGGGATAAACAGAAGGGTTAAGCCTTTGGAGGTACCAAGCCTACGCTTTTCAACAACTTCACACACTCATTATTGCTCCTGCTCTTTACTGTGATAGTGCTAAAAGACTCTAAAAGTCTACTGCTTTAATCTTAGGGAAATTGTCCCTGCCCACCGAGAGTCTTCTGTATAAGGCAAGAGATGGCAGATCTGTATCTACAGCAGCCAGACAAAGAGAACACAAAGTAAGGAGGCTTTTTTTGATCACATCATTAAAGTGCTTTAAATATTAGGCTAATAGTTTTATTTAAAAAAAAAAAAAACCTAGAGGTTTAAAAATCTCAGAACTGCAACTTTTGTATATTTGCATTTGACAATTGAAACGCAGAAGGCTTGGTACAGCAAGAAATGCAACTTAGGCTTAAGCGCACTGCAAATATTCCTTCGGCTAAGTAAGAACAGGACTTGCTTTCACTCACAGCATCATCAGTCTTAAATGAATCTTAAATGAATTCGTAGGTGGGAAAAGGTGAAATTAGTTTGCAGTTGATAAATGAGATCAGATCTTTTTAATGAAAAACTATATGTTAACTGATTACATCATTATTTAATACTAAAATTATGATGAGAGGGCAACCTGGTGCCTAAGAGAGCTTAATATTTCCCCTTCTCAGACCCTGTCTTACAATCCTGCATAACTTTGGCTATGAACCTAACACATAGCAGTTACTGCAGGAAAAAACTGGACAACTAATGAAACCTGTTGCCTGTCCACGTTACTTCATTAGCAGAATTCATCAAATGAGATCCAGGCCTCAGATCAGTTGTCATCTTTCACCTACCACGTACGAGTGGTCAAAGCTTGCTGAAGAATTGCAGGAAAGTGTCTCACTGGCAACAGGCATGGTTGATGGGTGATATTTAAAAGCCTGCTGCCCCTGAGCTGGGCAAAAGCAGTCCATCCTATAGGGGCAGCCTAGATGGACTAGATGATCGTTGTAGGTCCCTTCCAACTGAAATATTCTATTCTATCACATTTTGCACACACCTCTAACAGGGGTAGCTCGCGTCCAATGCAGGAATAATGTTGAACTGCTCAAAAGCACTTTTAAAATAAACTTTTTCTAGAAAACTAGGGGAGATGTTATTTCTGCTACAGAAAAATCAAAGAGGGGTGAAAGTAGAGTGACCATTTATACATCATTTATACAGTCCTTTTTTTTGTCTTGTTAGTGGGAGCTAAAAGCAGGACTCTTGTTTCTAAGTCACTGACTATGCTTAATCACCACTAAGGAGGGCGACTTCCCCGTAACTGGAATGGCCGAAGGAAAGCTGAATTCTCTGTGAAAATGAGGGGGGAAAGGGAAATAGAGCAGGATGAGAGGACAGGGTCTGTGTTACCCGAGGCATCAGGAGAAGAGGCACACTGAAGCTCACTTTGCAAAATAGGCTCTGAAAAAAAAAAAATCTAAAAGACAGGCCAGCATGCGGTGCTGGCAGCATGAGGCCCCTGCATCACCATCCCCCTCATCCTCATCTTCATCCTTATCCTCATCCTCATCCTCACCGCCTGGCTGTGTCTGCAGCCAGGTTTGGGGAACAAGACCCTCAGCTGCAACTGGGGACTAATGGGAAAGTCTCCAGTTTGGATTTCTTTCTTTTACACGCTACTGAAGGTATTACTTTAAGGCAAATTACCGTTTTCCTGCAGCCTTGGCAACACTGTAGTTAGAGTGATCATAATACGATTATTACTGTGTGAGAACGTGAAATCAGCCATGAACCTGATGAGGTTGTTATCAGTGTCCAAGCTGATTATGTTATAACAACGGCACAGATGATAGGGAAAAATATATTTGGCTTTTTTCGAAGTGATTTATTTGGTATAATTTAAATTATCTTTTTTGTAGTCTTAATAGAAAGGCATGATTTTTATAGCTACAATTTTTTTTGTCGTCAGTAGTGTGTAAAATGATCCCTAATAAATTCCTCATTCTTTACAAAAAACCCATAATTCTAATTGGGTGATCAGATAAAATTCTTACTCACACCAAAACAACTATAAAAACAATTTATTTACAACTGCAATGATATTAAAATTAAACTCAAGCGTGAGAGCTGCTTCTTTCTGAAAGTCTCTGAATGTCCTTTGAGTTTATAAGTAATAAGTTCTCATGGGACACATGAATTCATGCCCTTAATCCATTCTGACTTTAAAAGTCCAGCTTCTTTTATGGAATGTCTCATTATACAAGCTCTTGCTTCAGCAAATGCACTTCCATCACTTTTCTCTGAAGTCTGTTTAATATAACATCTGAATTATTTAATGGGCAAACATATGGATTAAATAAAGCAAACACATCTACTAGAGCTTCTATATGCCTGACAAACTCTTGACCAAAACTTTCCAAACTTTCTACAGCTCACATATAAAACCCCTAAGCCTCAGACCTGGGCAGCATTACGGTGTCTGTGCCATGGCACAGCCATCCCTAAAGCTGTGGCAACAGGTCCTTAGGGATCCCTTCCCACTCCTGCAAGAGGGGCAAACCCCAGAAAAGGAGCAAGTCAGGGGTCAGACCGAGGAAAACTGTCTTGAGGCTAACGATGGCATCAACTAGAGCGGCTTTCAGATGGCTCCAGTGTGTGATCTGGATTGGCTGGGTACCCTCAGAGTTCACGGCCACCTGTTTTCCCTACCCCATTGCTCCCCAGTAGCCGCTGTCTGGTTTTCACCTACAGTCACAGCTTTTTTCCTATGGTTTACATTTTTTCACTGCTCTGAAATTCAGTTCAAGATTATATTTCCACATTTTGGAGTGATATATAGCCCACGGTGAATGTTTACCCATGTAAGTGTAAGCCAGTCTAGAGTCTGCCTCTGATTAATTTGAATTTAAATCTGCATTTCATTTCTTCTGACCTTTGAAATCTCCCTCATGACTACTCATCAGAAAACCTTGATATGATAAATCAGAAATTCTTTTAGATCTTGGATCAGATTGGAATAATAATCACCCTGCTTCCCAAATACCCATCTGAGACTTAGTTTGTTTCCAGAAACTGTGGATAGTCTAAGTCACAAGAGTTGCAGAAATTAAACTGGCAACATTTCTACATGTGAATTTAAGTGTTTAAGTGTAGAAAAAAATAGCCTCTCCCTCCCATGGCTCTTTCAGACTTTGAAATCCAGACATTCTGACCACAGTTCTAGATTATCAGTGACCCTCTTCTGAACTGTTCTGACACTATGGTTTCTTTACATACTTTGATTAGTTTTATTCGTAGCTGAAACTGTGAAGTAAATGCAGCAGCCGGTTGCATCTATTAAAGCTGAGAAATTGAACTGGTGTTTTATTATTCATAGCAATTTAGGTGCAAACCAACCAAAATAAAATAAAAAACATCCCCAAAGTAACTGCTGTCTGAGCCAATTATCAGATTTATTTGTTGGTGCTGAACAAAAAAACAGCTCAAAATTTAACGAGGTATAAAATAAAACCAGGCTCTAGCCAGAAAGTGTTGGAGTCTGAGCAGGATGGGCACAGAGGGGCCAAGAGGCTTGGGAACCTCTGGCAGCAGAACAGCTGATATTTATCTCGAGGTTGAGGGGAGCAGACAGGTAACCAGGAGGGACATGAGTGGTATATTCCTTTTAAATGATCTCTTTTCCTAGTAAAGAGGCATACTGTTTAGGAAGAAGTCTTAGAGCCTGTAGCTGACCACCGCTAGCCATGTTGTTAATGCTAGGTTGCTAAATGGGCAGGGATACCAGGAAAAAAAAAGTCTTGCACAAGTTTAAGGTCTCATTAGCTCCATTAACTGGAATCATTTGGATTCCCATCCGTAAATAGTCTGTTAATAAAAGAAGCATCTCAGTCTCCCAAACCGGGGGTCTGTAATCTTGTCAGTGACATTTCCCCCGGGTGCCAGCCCCTCCCAGCATCTTTGGCCTGCAAATTCATGCAGGAGAGGTTGGGCTGTCTGCTGGCACCAGCAGCACATCAGTGCTCTGCAGCCAGATCTTCAGCATTCGGGCTCATATGGGGCTGGGATACCACGGAAAAGGGAAAAAGATGGATAACGCAGTGCTGCAGCACAGCGCAGATCCCTGAGTCTTGTTGGAGCAAGCCTGGCTCTGGCCTGCCTAATGGCAAGCTGGAGCTAGCAATGCTAGCCAGGCCTGAGTTGGCTTGTACCGATACACCCAAAGTCTGCAGTACCACAGTCCCAGCAAAGTGCAAGGGGCCGAATGCACCCCAGCTGGTAGAACCAGTGCATGGAGGAGCCTGGGGCTGCAGGCTGAGCCTCTCTGCCCCCTTCATCACCTACAGGATGGTGGCAGCCAGAGGGGCTGCTCATGGCGGCAGCCGAGGAGTGATGTGCCATGCAGTTGTGCAGGACCTGCATCTCAACCCTGTTTGTTGAATTAATGCTTTTTTCTCTGTTCCTGCTGATTACTTTTAAAAAGTCATTATCTTCCTCAGTGCTCCCTTCTGCAAACTTAGCCTTGAACGCTCTGGGAAGGGTTACTTCCCACTCCTCCCAGTGTCTGCTGACCCAGGGACAAGCAAGATTACTTCTGAATCCCGTCTCTGATAGCTTAATCAGCAGAGCTGCCGGTCAGGCCAGGGAGGCAGCTCTGGGCTTCCTTGCACCACCAGCCTGCAGCACCTACAGCATTTTCTCCTGAACCCATGGGCCCCCCACTGCATGAACTGCCGGTGTTCCTGTAATGCTTTCTAGGGGTATGTCAGCCCCATCATTCATTTCATTTAAATGCTGCTCATCACTGCACATACGTTGTAAAAACTTCCTAAATCCTAGTTTATACCTTCTTTAATCTTCTCTCTCATAACCTCCTTCCCATACGCCACAATTAGGTTTAATATTTGGAGGCGTTGCAGTAGCCCCTGGGATTCATCCCTGGGAACTGAGGTCGGCTGTGCTGGGTGCTGAACAAGCACCCAACAAATTGCTTTCAGTCCCAAGGAGCTAACCGTCCAAATGACTGTGCTGTGTTTTGAAGATAGGAGCTTTGGCTTATGAGCTGTCTGTAGTGTACAGACAGTAAACTCCATTTGAGTGATGCACCCTGGCTGCATTATCCATGGTCTTTTCCTTTCTTAGTGGGTTATTTTAAACTTTCTCACTTTGCAAGCTCGGAGGACAAAATATCCTGGCTGAAATCCTGGCCCAAATGAAGTCGGGGGCTGAGCTGCCATTGACTTACACGGGTGAAGATTGTGCCTCCGTGATCAACAGAAAACGGGTCTGAATTCTCACAGCTGTATTCATTTTGGGTTTCTTTTCTTGTTCGGTGTCAAAATAATGGAATTATACCTGCGTTATACAAGATGTTGGCAGTCCTTCATGTGGGTATACAGGTGACAGAAAATCATTTTCCCTCTAAGCGCCATGAAACAAATTTTCATAAATATACTTCACAAGGCACTCGGTTTAGTTTCAGCAAGAGTTCATGGACCTCTTCCCTAATGAACTGTATTATACAATTAAATTTTATCACGTAGAAGACCAGGTCAGTTCCAAAATTTCACCTGATAATACTAAGTACACACAACAAGCCTCTTAGAAATTCAGCATTCTTTGCCTGATTTGCCAGTTAACTTTGCATCTCTGCAAAGATGACTACGAGTCCAACATCCTAGAATAATGCAAATAATAAGAACAATTTAATTTGGAAGCTATTAGAAATGTAACTTCAGCTGATTTGCATCTGTGCTTGCAGCTAAGTAATTTCCCATTGCTTTTGCGGCAGAAGGTTGCTCCTTTCTCACACTCAATTTAATATTTTACTTTAAGGTTTTCACAATCAATTATTTGACCCGGGCGATTCCAGTCCCACCAAATACGGTGAAAAGGCAGGTTTGAAAACCAGGTTTGCATCTTTGAGCTCAGCAGGAGTTTTGCAATAAATGCCATGGGTTGGCAGTGGAGCCTTAAAGGAAAGACAGTATAAGAATATATTGTGTTTTGTGGGAAAATAACGGAAGATTGGCGAGGAGGATTGTAAACACGCTCAAGTAACTTGCAGCTGGGGTGTCGAAAAACACATATATCATACTAATTGTTGTTTCGCCTTGTGCGTTGGACAAGTAGAACATCTGTGTTTAGATAACATAGGCCTGTGATAGACTCAGAGGCACCTTATCGAACATGCTTGAGATTCCTGCCCTGCTGTGGGAAAGATCAAACCACAGTGGTAAACTACGCCTGCGTGAATCCCTGATACGCAGGTGAAAACAGCAGGTTCAGCGATCCTCTAGCAAGGACCGAGCTCCGCGGTGCCTGTGTTCCCGCTTGTGTGCCTCTGCCCGTGTGCTGCTTCGGGGATCCCCCGGTTCGCAAGGTAACAAAAATAAATTTACTCTTTGCATTTCATCCGTGGTTTTGTGGTTGTTCCTGCATCCTGCCTGTGTCGGCCCACACATGCTTACACTGCAAAATTAGCCAATTACCCAAAAAGGTAAGTTCAAGCATTTTTTATGCATTTTTTTTATTTTTTTCTATTCTATTCTATCCTAAGCATTTTTTATCTTTTCAGTGATGTACTGGATTCCTGTACCTCGTTGAGATCTAGTCTCTTGGACACGACAGATTTTTGACAGGAGTGGAGTAGATTGGGAGCCCGACTTGTATTTTATGCCAAGGTCCTAGTCCTGGAGATTTCTGGTCAGCAACTATAAATGTCATAGAAATATTATAGAATTACCGACTGCATTAAAATTTTATCCGCTGCATGGTTTAAATTCAATCCATGGGGCTACGAAGTCTTTGAAATGGCCCTAGGTGATCTAAAAGCTTGACTCTGCCAAGGTGGCAGAGCTTGTGTGACCCAGTTTCAAAGGCTTGGTGTTGTGACAGGGCAGGAGGAGACTGGCGGAGCCTCCTTTCGCCCAAGCCCAGAAGAATTCCCTTTGCACGGGAGGACTTTCTCGCATATAAAAGACAGCTCAGACATATAAGCAAGAAGGATGTGAAATTAATAGGGGGAAATAGGATGACAGGAAGGGAGCGTGCGTTCGTGTGCATGCGTGCCTATGCGCAGGAGGGAGCGCGCTGGCTTTATCTGCAATTTTGAAGCATTGCTCTAATAGCAACAGACAAATAATCCAAGCATATATTACTGCTCCTCTGCTGTGTTGCTCATTGCACAGACAATGTGGTGATAAGCACGGAAAAATGCCCAGGGAGAGAAGTGCAGCAAAAAACCCAGTGTCCTTTCCTACATTCACATCTATTCTGCAGTATTAGCCAAAGCAGACAGATGCCCAGACATCATCCTGTATCAGCCCATCCAGTGATCTCAGAGCAATGCTAACAACACATGAGTAATTGTAAGGCACAAGGTTGTTTTGTTTTGCATGGCGCGTATCTCCATTTGATAGTAACCATTTTAAAGTCTGGAAGAATTTTGCACTCAGTAAGCTGATTTTACAAGCAAAGAGAAGTGCTTGTCGGCAAAGGTTAATGTAGCTGTCACTGCAGGAGAGCCCTGTGGGTAGAAAGAGTCTCATCTGGCTGTTTTTTAAAGGGCAAGAGTCATCACTGTGAAGGAGAAATTCTTCCATTTCTAGGAGCCTTTCACATCATTGTAGTGAGCTGTTGCATGAGTTACCACTTCTCTATAGCTTCTCTATTTTCGTGATTATCAATATTTGTTTCTATTACTTGTATTTTAAAGTCTTATAAGATGTTCTTGTTCAAAATGAATAAAATCTTTATTTGAGAAGATGGAAAGAGAACTTCTGGGTGTTTTCATGTCTTGCATTGGTACAATATTAGAGTGCTGTGAAGTAGGGAAGGACTGTCTCCCCATTTTACTGGTGGAAACACGGGCAAGGAGAGACCAAATGCTGAAATTAGACTACGTACTCCAAGCTCCTGCCTTGCAGGTCACAAGGACCTTTAATACATGGTGGTCTCATTACAAGGGAATTGAATCCAAATCTTCAACATCCAGGCTACCCCTTCACCACTGGCTGGACTCAACCTTCCTTAAAGCATCAAAGGTGAGATCCATGCAGGTATGGGGCAAGCACCCCTAATTTGTGTACAGCAGTTGCAATAGAGAGAGGTTTGGCCGTGTCAAGCTGGCCTGACCATGGGAGGGTCTCACACTGGAGGCACCCAAGCCCTGTGGTGAGCTCCCATTTACATCCCCAGGATGTCACTGGCACAGCCAGGGGACACACACGATCCATGTAACAGGAAAAGCCCAAGAGTGATCCTGAGACTCCCAAATAGCAGCTGGCTTTATTTACCCCTGGTTGCCAGGAGATGGAGTCATGCAACATGAAGCATAGATGCAGACAACATTTTGCTTCATAGACAGGATCTTTAGTTGAAATGTTCAGGAAATCTTCTCTCAGAGCTTCCAGAGAAGAAAGCTGGCAATACTGTACGCTTGGATGAAGAGGTGTGGAGAAGGCTAACCATGGGCACTCTCTTGTGAGGACAGGGCTGTGGACAAGCCAGTTTCCCATCTGCAGCAAGCTAGGAGAGAGGCTAATAAAGATACCATTGGATAAAGCTCACATGGCAGCTATTTGTATGGTAACAGCTCTTAGGTGTTACTGAACTAGATTTGAGGCAAAGACTCTGAGGTGAAACCTGGATTTAGATCCACCAGACACCAAAACACTGTACACGTGTTTCATAAAGAACAGAAAAAAAAGCACTAATACTTGATCCAGATCCATCCCTTTAGCTCTGCCTCGTCAGATACAGAAAATATCCGTACGGTAGCAGGCTATGCGTTGTTGGGCATCTCCACAACCTGCCTGAGACTCTGCTGACAGAAGTGGTTGTACCTTAGTGGAGCTTCATGCATGAAAGCTCAGCGTGACTACAAGATTTGCGTTATCCCAACACACCAACCATCTCCTCCAGTGCAGTCTGAGACAACCCACCCTGGAGCACCTCAAGGCCTGCCTTGGGCTTGGAGTGACCCTGCAAAGCCACCTTCTCTGTTCCCCACACGAGAGCACCAGGAGCAGCAGTGCTTTTTTGACTGCTGATGCTTGCTCAGAGGGGATTTCCTTCTGCTCCTCACCCAGATGTTGGTACAGTGAACCAGGCTCTGTTCAACCTAGCTTGGGTTACTGCAGCATGCCCCAAGGGCATCCAGGAATAGCAATGCTGTGTGATCTCCAGTGACCTCCCAGTTATTTGTGTGTGTAATTCAGGCTGTTAATTTTGACATATATTAGCTGTAGTTAGTTCAAGACCTCCTTACCTGACCTCCCCCTTGCTTGGCCACTGGGGCTGTGGGAGGTGATCAGACCATCAATTCCCAGATATGACCTGCTCAGGGCTTGTGGCGGGTCGCTGCTGGGGAAAACCCCTTTGCTCCTGAGCTTTGCTTCTTCCTGCCTGCAACAGCCAAAGCTGCCGACCCCTTCCACCCGTCAGGCCCCCACTGAAAATGCTGCAGCCAAGGGGGAGGCCAGGGAAGAGCCAAGGGTGGAAACTACTTTAAACACAGGTACTCCTACAGCAACCGATACTGCTGCTCATGAATTAAACATCAAATAAATATAGCTCTCAATTTATAGTTATTCCCAACAGATCTTAGAAAACTCTGCAAAAATAACAATTCTGTACAACACCCAGAGTTTGTACATGAGCCTTGGACTGTCGATGCAGTCGTGCCTTTTTGGCTGTCACACTTATGTGGCTGCATCGCTTTGTAAGTGCCACATCTGTTTTAGCATTTTGAGCTATGTCAGGTTGAGTCATAAATCGTAACTGACATACATAAGATGAGACTTTTTGATTATGGCAAAATAACTCTAAGTGTCTGAAAATGCCATTTTTTAAAAACTTAGGGTTTAATCCTATGATTTATGTCAATAAGAGTTTAGAGACAGATTTGCAAAGATCTAGAGGCACGTACGGACAGTGGGCATGCCAAAGATGCCGAAGAACATCAGACACCAAGCCTGTGTGGACACCAATGGAAGGCAGGCACCTAACCCACTTGGGACTCGTTGTAAAAAACTTTTCATCATGAACTTCCACCAGAGTTAGGCTATGAAAGAATTTAACGGTCTACAGTACTGTTGCTCCATTACAGTCCTTTCTGCAGGGCAGAAAAGCCAACAGAAAGGGAAGCAATCTGAACCTGTTCAGAACTTCCCTCAAGTTTCCATTTATTGCACCCAGAGCAGGTTTTGTCTGAGGCTATGAGCCCCTCTGAAGCCAGCCAGTCCAGCTCTGCAATGTCCCCAGACCATTGTGGCACTTGCTGTTACCGGGAGAGATGCTTGGTGATACCCCACAGTGGCAGACAGCAGTTCTGGGGCCAAAGTCCTCCTCAGCTTTGGGGAGGGAAATGATCACACACGTTTCTTCTTGACTTTGCCCAGAGAACRGGAAAGAAAAGGCACAAAATCAGTGGATGGAGGAGCGTGACACCTTTGGCCTTCTTTAAATGCCATACTTCTCTAAATAAACTGAAAATTTGCATATTCCCTCATCAGAAAATGTCGTTCCTTGCATATTTCATGAAGACACTGGATTTGACTGGAAACCAGTGGCAGTGTGGTTACTAGCTGCCTGCTAGTATTGGGGCAGTTATGCAAGGAACATAACTACCCAAGAGCTGCCAATTTGGGTCAGGATTCTCCGGGGGCCCTACGCTATGCATAGTCTGCGTTTCCATGGTCCCTGTCCCTGCAGAAGAGAGCCCGCTAGGTTGTCTATGTGGACTTGCGTAACTTCTGCTTTTTTCCTTCCTCTTTTGTCCTTCCTGAAAGATTGTTTGGTCCCCAGAGATGTGTTTTATGAAAAGCATATATGAGAGCTTGTGAGAGCTGGCACTGTTATGTACCTCGTTGCTCAGTCAGAAAGGTTTCAGAAATACTAAATTTGCAATCTCTCTGTTTCCAGACCAGCATCTATTCTCTTTTGCTGCAAGACCTGATTACTTTGGGGAAGAATTTTTCAAGTTACAGCTTGCTTTTATTGGCTATGCCTTCTATTTTCAGCTATTAGAAAATATCCGAACCACCTGTTTATTAGCTCCTTGTCCTTCAATAGGGGTGGAGTAATGGCAGCACTGGCTGCTGCTAGCTTTGTTCCATAGAAGTAACATTTTTGTGGTGGTTAATCAAAAAAACCCTTGTTCTCTCCTAGAGATTGGACTGAATGATCCTGGGACAAAGGCATGGATCCAAACTGGATTTTTCCTTTTCAGAATGGGCTCAATCTACGATTAATCACCTTTTCTTTCAGTGGAATATACTTGCTTCTGTAAGTGAGCTTTTTCACCTCTCAGAGGGAACTAAAAAAGCAGGGTATTTTATTATGCCTTGGATCACTGATGAGGAAAGGCTTATTTGTACAATTCACTGAGCAAGTCTTTTGGTCTATTTCTTGTTACAGTCAAATTATATGGTTATATGTAATCTACAACACAAAGCATTCAGATGTTACATAAAATCAATACAACACTTTCTGAAAAGAAATGTACATTTTAATGCCTTTATTATTCTTCTTGTGACCAAAAAGGGGAAAAGATCCTTGTGCTGTAAAATAGACAGAAACCATTCAAGGGTAACAACTTATTGTTGTATTGCTGTTACTGCAGGGAAAATAGTAGTAATTTTTAAAAAATCATTTCTGCATGATCTGCTGTTGTGTGAGCCGATAAGAAAATATGTTCTTTCTGTACATGCGACACATAAGGAATGTTTACTACCCATATGGTCTCTTTAGGGCCCTTGAGATAGAATTTCTATGGTACCAAGTTGTGAAGCAAAAGAAGTGAGGGAGTTATATGATTGCTGTAGAACTGTGACGTTTACATTCTGCCTGTGCATAAAACAAGCATAAGGACAGGAAAAGCATTTAGCAGCATGCCACCTATATGGGATTCCCATATCCCTGGATATGCAAAGCTACGGTTGAGCTCTGCTGGTTTACACTGTCTGCAGGGCTGCCCTAGTGTTTTGTACAAACATTTGCTGTGACATATGACACAGAGCCCAGGAATGGGCACCAGAGGGTATTGCTGAAGCAGGAGAAGGTGCTTCATCACAACAGGATTAAAGGATATGAGGGACTCAAGTGGTTCCATTACCAGGAGAAATTAGGGCTTCAGTGCTGCAGCGGTACATTTCATTCCACATCTGAGTCATCCCAGCATGTCTAGAGGCAGCGGGATTTCTGCTTATCGAACCTTCTGACAGTATTCTCGATATGGCATGTGATATCGCCTGCACTAGGCTGGCTCCTCGGGTTTCTTGCATTAAACACTTCTTTAATATCAAAATGTGTCGGTAGGCCTATCGCAGCCAGCGTGACTTCAGCTACCGCTTAGCACATACTTGTGTTCCTTGACAAATCACCTTAAATGAGAAGAGGCCCGTTTGGTTTTGGCTGTGTTGTAAAACTATTCTTCTTGCATCTTTCCAAAGGCTTAATATATTGTTTTCTATTGTTCGTGTAGAATAGCAAAAGCTGTGTGAATGAGCTGTCTCCATGCCAGCAGATCGCTTCCACACTGCCTAGCGTGGATTCTGTTTGTTGAAAGGCAGGCGTTACCTTGCTTGCAGCTGGGGGTTTGTGTGTATATGCTGTGTACATGCACACACACATCTTCTTTCTTTTGTTCTCATAATAATAATCTGTTCTCAATATCTCTGCCAGTAAGGAAAATCAAACACTTAGAAGACAAATGAGGAACAGAAGGGTTTTGCGATCAGACGTGTAATGGGAAAGCAAAGTCTACAAAGAGTTATAGCTCTGTATTTAATCCCTTTTCATGGATGGTGTTCGCTGTTGGCTTGGGTAGGAGCAGTATGTCCTTTGGCTATTAAAGCTTAGAGCATTAGACTCCTTGCTGTTGGCCCAAACTGCACTTGAGGATGGAGTTCCAGACACTGGGTCAAACGTTGGTCATTTGACTAAATGCGATTTGATTACATTTCTAAGCAATGTGCCCACATTCTCTCTGTCCCGCGAATGCTAACAAATTCTAACCTATGCAGAAAGAGTAAAAAAATCTGGATGTTGCACATTCAAGGAGCTCAGCTTGAGGGATATAAAACTGTCTTTTTGAGCTGCAGAGTATCTACAACTATCAGTTGCTTTAATTGTCTTAAGGATTTCAGGTTTGGTACCCCAAACCAGTTGACATTTTATAAATGTAGGCTTTTTCTGCCTTAATGTTGTGTTGTGTGCAAGCAAATACTGCATTTTCACACCTGGCTTCTTCAATTTCATCCATCAATACAAACACTGATTTTGAGAATTAATTGAAGTCAACTGGTAAAACTCCCATGGACTTCAGTGGGAATAGGAGCAATCCAATATCTTAACAAAAAAAAACAAAAACAAAAACAAAAACAAAACCCCATGTTTTCAATAGCTGATATACAGCACAAAATATTCAATTGATTGATTCAGGTCATTAAGCACGAAGACAAGTGTTCAAATCATCCAAATTAAAAATGAGTCATTTTAATATGAAACCTCCTGAGTGGCAAGTTCTCAAACTACCACATGACCTTGGTGAATACCGCTCAGATCAAACCCCATCTCCATTCTGTAATTGCTCCACAGATGCATGTTATTGCCCTCAGGTAGCAACAAGGGCAACTTCAAATTTAGCATTTCACGTCGAGGGCAACAGTTCCCCTCCCAAGCTTAGTCTCTAGCAATGGCTCGGCAGAGAACTCATAAAGAATAACAAAACAGTGATTAAAAGTATCAATAAACTACACCTTGAAAGGCTGCCATGGGGTGGGTGAGCATGGACTAGCCTCATTTTACAAATGGGAGAATCCAGGCAGAAAGACAGGAACTAGGGAATGATCACACAGCAAGTCTCCAGGCTGGGAAGAAAAGCCAGAGCTGTGTGCTCCTATCCACCACAGCACAGATCCCTCAAACACAGCCCATGAGCTCCTACCTGTGGCCTGGGAAGCCTCAAAATACAGCTCACAACAAGATGTAAAATAAGCCATCCTTGACAGAACTAGCTCGTTATTGAGGCTGAGGCAGCTATGGTCTCTGTTTCAGCAGTGCCTTGCCCATGAATTGCTGTGCAGTCCCCAGCCTGAGGGGTAACCAAAAAATTGCCCTCTCTGAATTGTATTGTAAATGCACACAGAAGACTTGCTAAAGGTGTTTTATGACATTTTGCAGTGATGAGCAGATCAAATCTATAGTTCTTGTTCTACAACTCACTGCTAAATATGCACAGCATTTAATTTTCCTTTCGTTTCTGAAATGTTGCATGGATGCCAAACTAATGAAGAGCTGTAATAGCAAATCAAGAGGCTATAGGATAAATCTCATTATCACAGAATATGTTTGGTTACTGTGATCCATTCTTTGTATATTAAGCATTGTTGCGATGTTAATTGACAATGGCTAAAAATCATTACAAACTCTGAGACAACAGCCAGTGTTGAGCACAGGAATAAAAGATTAACTGGGATGAATAGGAAGATGCCTTTATATCAGTTGTTTTTACACAAATATGGGATTGCATAACTGCATASTCGTTTTTTGTATGGCATGCAAAGTTTTCAGGGGCAGTGGCTAGATCATGTGCTTTCCAATGCGCTTACCAAGGTCATCCATGAAAAAGTGGTTTTAAATCACCAAAAATAAAAGGGCAGAGAATTCTCAAGTGAGATCATCAGGTATTCTGGTTGCCTGCACATATGCAAAGTTTTTAGTGACCTTAGCAGCAGTTACACAAGCATATGGAGAAAAAAACAAACTCGTATTAAATGCTGTAACACATATGGTCTCCTGACAGGATGTTCCAAGCCATGCAGTGATTTTACAGTCCATATGCACTGTACAGCAGTTCTTTGGTCTCAAGGCAGGAGTCAAAAATAGCATATCAGCATGAACTCCATGTTCTTTGTCTTTTATGGGCAGTCTGCATGTTAATATTGAAATACATAATACACTGTGGCTAGCTGCGTTTAACAGCAAAAAAATGCCGTCTACATGGAAGTTGATCTTACTAGCTGATAACGTCACATACAATATATGATATGCAAAAAAACAGCATTTTGAGTAAATATTTTCCGGGGGTTTGCCATGAAGCACTTTAAGGTAAGGAAAGTATCATCAGCAATTTTATTTTGTTTGGGCAGGGAGTACCTGGACAGCATGGTGGGAGCACCATTCTGAATGGGAGGAGTATCTTCATAAAGRGGAATATGTTGCCTGGGCTATCTAAGGCCACACGGTGTAAAGACTACACCAGACCTTTCCTTTCCAGCCTCAAAGCTGAATCTAATCAGAATCTCATCCCAGGATGAGATTGCCAAAGGATGCCAAAGGACGTAGAAGCACTAGGTGTACCGAAGCTAAGTTTTCTTGGTTTCAAATATGTGAGTCAGCCGTATAAACTCAGAGTGCTATTATCTATCATATTTTGGTCATACAAAACATTCAACAACAGAACCGAGCCCAGCAGCCAACACTTGAGGAGTCAGTCTAAGGAACTTGTTTCCAGTATGACATATTCTGGTGTTATATGCTCCAGCGTGACCCCCTGTGCCGATTACACAGCCAAGTACCTGCCAGGTTGCGGTCTSGGTGGAATCAAACTAAAAACGCCCTTCCAAAACCATCACCGAAACGTAAGCGTGTTGTGAACGAAGCCGCGTCCCTCAGAGCCCAGCGCTGCCGAGCCGGCGCCCAGAGCCCGGGGCCGCCCGTCCCCGGCGCTGACCTCGGCGGCGGCGGCGAG
>JAYKAV010002866.1:2923277-2976515 GCA_035582835.1 Phoebastria nigripes | reverse complement strand
CGGCGCTGGCGCTGCTGCTGGCGGCGGCGCTGGCCCCGGGGCCGGCGCGGCCGCACCCGCAGTGCCTGGACTTCAAGCCGCCGTTCCGGCCGCCGCGGGGCCTCGCCTTCTGCCGGCGCTACGCCGACTTCGGCTGCTGCGACCCGCGCCGCGACCGCGCCCTGCTCCAGCGCTTCTACCGCCTCAGCGCCCGCCTCGACGGGCCCACCTACGCCGCCTGCGCCGGGCACCTGCAGGACCTGCTCTGCCAGGTGAGGCGTCCCGGCCCGCCTGCCGCACGGGGCTCCCGGGGGCTTCTGCTGCGCGGGGGGCTCCCGCTGCATAGGGGGCTTCAGCCGCACAGGGGGCTTCCACTGCGCAGGGGGCATCAGCTTCACAGGGGGATTCAGCCCCTGCACGGTGCTTTGGCCATGCAGGGTGCTCTGGCCCAGGTATGGGCGCTTCAGCCCCGTCACGGTGCTTTGGCCCATCCACCTATGCAGGGCTACAGCAAGCCCAGGTATGGATGCTGCAGCGCAGGCGTGGGTGCATTGGTCCATGGGGGGTGCATTGGTTCAGGCACAGGTACTTTGGACCTCATAGGGCTGCATGAGCCATRACATGGGCACATCAGCCCAGGAATGACTGCATCCACCCATGCAGGGCTGCATCAGCACAGGCACAGGGGCTTTGGATAACCCAGGGGTGTGTGAGCCGTGGTGTTAGCGCCTGGCCCAGACAGGGGTACATGGACCCCCACACAGGTGCATCAGCCGTGGCATTACTGCCCAGGCCCAGGCATGGATGCATTGGCCTACGTATGGGTGCATCAGGGGTTAGTGCAGCAGCCAGTGGACTTTTCCACCTTTGGCAGGTGTTTGAAAGAGGAATAGGGATGATGTTCTGCTTTAATTTATGAGCAGCAGTGCTCTGAGATGGGTGTGTGGGCAGTTAAAATTTGCAGACTCCCCTCACCCTGCCAGGGTTAAATCCTTGGACCTGGTGAAGACACCCAGGAGGGGACCAGCCTGCACAAAACATGCTCCTTGTTACGCCCAACTCATGGGATCAGGTGTTTTTTTGTACTGGGTTACAGCATCCTGAGATGCTTTTAGCATGTGCCAGGTGCTAACAGCCCTGACGATGGGTGCAGAGTAACGCCTGAGGATGTGGCCTAGAAACCTCTGTGGCGGCCATCCCACACGGGGGGAAATTTCCACTCGGGGTTGATGTTCTGTGGCCAGATATGATAGCAGGTTGATCACAGTCTGCAAAGAGCAAAGCATCTGACCCTATCATCAGTGGTGGCCTCATATGTATGAAAATGCCCCTGAGACAGAGCAGTGGCAGCTCTGTGCTGTGCAAGTGTAAATCTTAAATTAATTCAGACAGTGGAGTCTCGTCTGCTGTGCTCAGATGGGATCAAAGTGGCTTTTCAGAAATCCTGCTCTTAGCATTTTGCAGGGTACTTCTTGTGTTCCTGAAAGCATGAAGAGAAAGACAACCCTTTTCCACAACAGCTTCTAGAGATTTGACTTTTATTTCATCTCACATTGTGCTGGAAGCAAAAAACCTTTGAATATATTCCTGAAACAAGCGGTGTCCAAAAGTCTGTTTGCAGATAGGAAACCAGTTAGCAGTGCCTGCTAAGCACTCCTTCTGCCTCTGGAAGCGATAAGTAAGTCTCCTGCGTACATAAGAAACCCGACCGTTGAAAATTTGTTCAGAAGCAGTGAAATATTTCAGTGTGGGAAAAATGATTCGCTGAATGTTCTGATGAGCTCAGTGCATCACCAGCCCAGATGCGGCTACAAACCACCACCTCTGGCCAYGCAAGCACGAAATGGAAGTTCAGGCATTGCAAACACTCCAGAACACTCTGCTTCCATTCATTCGTTATATACACAATTTATATCTTAGACCTGAATTAATAAGTGGGTTTCTGTGACTTATTCAGCACACTTCTGTCTCTTTCTGCTCACAATTCGTGATTTCTCTCAAATGTGATCAAATTATTTTGACAAGTGTCTCGGCTAGTACTTGTGGTGAGGATTCCTACCTTCTCTTAAATTATGATTTGCTACGTGGTGCTATTTCTGTTCCTTGTGGAAGGGCAAGTGGAAGAGCAGAAACATCCTTCCCTCAGTGCTGCCCATGATCCCCCAGCCCCAAAATAGGGTTTCCCCCCACCCAGAAGCAGGCTGAGAGGATGCCTTTGGCTGTGGGGGAGCAGAGGGCTGCGGTGGGACATCCCCTTGCCTGCCCCACGGCCTCGACACCCGGGGGTAATTTGATGGGGGCAGCAGGTCTCAGGGGACATGTGTGGATGTGGATTATTGTGTGGTGGGATACAGGACACCAAACTGCGGGAGAGCAGATGCCTCGTTCTGCTTCTCGGGGAACAGCTTGCTTAAAGGCTTAAGTTTCCAGATGGAGGTGGACAGGGAAGGTCAGGGATTATGTGAAAGTTAGACGCTTTCCTGAGGAGTCCAGTTGCTTCTTCCAGGCTGGTAGCAGCAGTAAATAAGCCATTGTTTGATGTGGGTGTTCATCCAAATTCAGCCTGTTGCAATTCCTCAGATAAATAGCTGCCTCTGAATTCCTGGAACAGATAGGATAGATTTGGCTAACTTGTCTTAATGTCATTTGTTTTATTTTCTGATGAGTTATTTTCATAGTGCGAGCTTGTTCCAGCCCTACTGAAGTTACTGATCATCTGCCCATTAGTTTCCTTGGTCTTTGGACCACATAATAGTTTAAAATGAATGAACAGAGCATGTCATTTGGAAATGAGAATTTAGATCTATTAGTGATGCTGGGCTGTGACTGAGTGTAGAGTTTCTTGGTGTTTTGAGTTAGTGAATGTGACAAGACGATGTGAAGGGTGAAGGACCACAACATTTGCTTCAGAAGCAGAGAAATTCAGGATCAGGAGTCAGGCTCGATCTCTTGTGGAATAAGATTGGGAAGATATTCCAAATGTGGGTGGAAAATACCCTAGACGCATGCTTGGGTACTGTCTGGCTAGTGATAGATCTCTGAACATCACTGTCAGTGTAATGCCGCTGTAAATAGCCGTATGCCACCAGGAACGTGGTAAGGAGTGAAGAAGTCATTCACAATGTTGTCTGCTATTCAAACACACCTGAGGCTGGGGTGAACAGCCCACAGCGGCAAAGGGACAGGGAAACCATACCTCTGTGCTATTTTAAATTCCAATGCTGAAGCCAGGACATTGCTTTATAATGCCTAAGATCACTGCTTGCTTTGAAGGAGGCTTTCAGAGAACCAGATACACCCTGGTTCTCAAGCGGAGGCCTTCCTCTCTCTGAATRTGAAACCTCCGCAGGCAGCAACAGGCTGAGCTCCCACCCAGCCCTGCCTTCACATTCCCTTTCTGTCTCGTTTCAATTTGTTTTCCAAGGGCAAATTTTCAGTCATAACAACTGCATCGGCAAATGCTCCGGCTCTTTCTGTCCCTGGCACACCTCATGTAACCGAGCCGAGTGCCGTCACCCAATCTGCCCCTGTAATTTCAGTGTTTTGTGTCACGCGCAATCTCCTTTTTACCACATGAATTGCTGCTCATTTGAAGGCATAATAACCTTCATTTTGCAATGAATGGCTTGACATTCCAGGAGGAAAGCTTATTGTGCACTAATGATCTGTTATATGGCCTCTCAGTTTATTATGGTATGTTATGGAAAATAAAATAAAAATTAAATATTGTGTGTACTTATCAACTAATTTAAATACTTCAGTATCTTGGATGTTATGTCTTTTCAGCTACTGAATAGTGCTGTAATCTGCATTCAGAAATAGCTCTCTATAGATTTAGAAACAGCTCCCTGTGTATGTTTTTTTTAACTAAGCTGGTTTTGCTTGGAAGAAATGCCATCTAGGAATTAAAAAATGCAGAATTTATTCAAGAAGGATAGTTTCTCTTCCTACCTTTCTTGCCTCAGTTATTTATCTGCCCTGTGAAAATAACTGAGCCTCCACTGAGTCATGTTATGTTATTTGGAGAGCACTTTTGAGATGCTTGTCAGGAAGATGCATTACAACTGGAAAATATTGTGTGTTTATTACAAGGAAAAGCCCTTGCAAAGCAGAACTGAGTCACTTTGGTCAGTTTGTAATTTACAGACAGTTTTACTGGATTGCAGTGGCTTTTTACATCAGGAAAATGTGCCTGTCGGAGTTCTCGTAGTGGAGAATACAATGAACTATGTGAACTTGATTCAGTCCTTAGGTAGATTTCCGAGGCTGCGCCTTCCATAAACGAGGGTTGTGCTGCAGCCGGTGCCGGTGGACCTTGCCTGGATTATGGCCATTTGGTGCTCACTGTCTGAAATCCTGTAGCCTGAGCACTCCCCACAGAACTTGGTGACCAGTGTCTTGATCATGAGATACATTTCACCTCTTCTAGTCAGGTATATAAAGTGTCTGTAGGCAAAGATCCACCAGCAAAAGCAGCTGGACCTGAGCAAGGATGGTGTATGCAGTGATAGCATCCCAGGGCTGAGTGCACTGTGTGGTACAAAGGATGGGTGTCCTCCTTCTCTCCTCCTACACTTTCTCATCCTGCTCCTTCCCACCTGTAGATCATGTCTGTGTTTGAGGTGAGAGCCTGGATTGTCAGATGATGAGGTATGGAAGCCGCAGGCTTTGGCCCCGCCAACCTTTCCCGTTCCTTCCTCAGCCTGGAGATGCAGGACCTGAATCTTCTCAGCTAACTCCTTGGTTTTGCTGCTGTGCTGTGGTGAATCTGCTCATTATTTCATAGATGAAGTCAGAGCATCCAAGATAGAAAAGTCTCTTTTTCCCCAGTACAGTCTACTAGGGTGATGTAACAAAATACGTGTCATTGCTGGTTTTCTTGAGTTAGTGCTATGGTTGGAATAAATGAATAACAGCATGAGGAAGCCAGCTTTCACCAGGAATATTGAAGATCATTTCCATGAATGCTGAGATAAACCCCCTTTCTAAGATCTTTTCCTCTGTTAATATATCTTCAGAATAAACCACAACATATGTTGTAATTAAGGTGAGATTTCTCCAATTAGTATTGCTGCTCAGCTGTTTCAAATCTGGTCCAAGAAATGGCTTGAGGCTTTTTCTCTCTCCCTCTAGGAATGTTCTCCATATGCAGCTCACTTGTACGACGCCGAGGATCCCTCCACCCCCGTGCGGACGATACCAGGCCTTTGCCAAGACTATTGCCTGGAAGTGTGGCAAAAATGCCGCTCCATTTTTCGCTATCTGTCTGCAGACCAAGAGTTAATTGCACTGGAGAACAACATGGCAAAATTCTGCCGCTACCTGTCCTTGGAGGACACAGACTACTGTTTTCCACACCTGTTGGCTAACCAGAATCTTAACCAAAACCTGGGGTTAGTGACCGCCGACGCGGAGGGCTGTCTCCAGCTCTGCCTTGTGGAGGTTGCCAACGGGCTGCGCAATCCCGTTGCAATGGTGCACGCCAACGATGGCACCCACAGGTTCTTCATTGCAGAGCAGGTTGGCCTGGTGTGGACCTACCTCCCTGATCAATCCAGGCTTGAAAAGCCATTTCTGAACATCAGCGAAGCCGTACTTACCTCACCTTGGGAAGGAGACGAGAGAGGTTTTCTAGGTATTGTCTTCCATCCTAAATTCAAATTTAATGGTAAAGTGTATGTCTACTATTCAGTTGAAGTTCGTTATGAAGAGAGAATCCGAATCAGTGAGTTCAGAATTTCTCCTGCTGACATGAATGCTTTGGACCATGGTTCTGAAAGGTATTGTACACACGTTTCTCTGGCAAATGTATTTAAGACCTCAGAGGGCAGCTTTAAAGTGCATTTTTAAAGGCTGTTAATGAATGAGACTTATTTAGCTTAATATTGTTCTTGCATTCCAGTGTGGTAGCAAGGTAGTCCAAGTCCATGTCTAGCTTACTGAGACAGAATATGCCTGTCCTCCGTGGAGGAACTGCAAGTGCTCAGGGATAAAACATTTACATTTCTCAGTTCTGGTATGTCAAAAGATTTAACTGAACGCTGATTAAACATGATTTACTGTTGGTATTTTGGGGTTTGGTTTTTGCTTGGGGTTTTTTTGGTATTGTAATTATTACCCTTTAAAATAGACTTCTGCAAAGCATGAGTGAAATTCATTCTGAAGCCAAAGGTTTCCAAAATTAGTATAAACAAACTCAGTGATACTGGACCAGAGATGGATTTGGCCCCACATTTCTTTATCTGAATGACAGCTCAACCCTGTGATATTACAAATTTAATATCAAATTAAATAAAATGCAAACCACTATGCTATTACTGAGTGCATTTTGATTGGAAATTTCATTTGTTTGAGTCTGATCCTGCCGTTGATCCACATTAATAGGCACAGATAATTGGAGGTTTGTTTGTGGAGACAGTCCATAGATTTATAACCTGGTGCAGAACCACGTAATAGAACCACTGTTTTAAGAGACCCTTGAACATTATTAATGTTAAGATTTTTGCTTTGTTACATGGGTTATAGAATCATAGAATCATAGAATCATTAAGGTTGGAAAAGACCTTTAAGATCATTGAGTCCAACCGTCAACCCAACACCACCATGCCCACTAAACCATGTCTCTAAGCGCCTCATCTACACGTCTTTTAAAGGGCTTTCCAAATACTCAGCAGTGGATCATTCTAGCTCAAAAATGCACATAGCCTAATGATAGGAAGAGGATGGTGGTTTGTAAAGCAATGACAGCAATTCAGTGTAAGCAGCACTGTAGATGACAGGTAAGGGAAATTTAAATGTGGTCCTCAGGAAAGCAAGTCGGGAGCTTAAACCTGCAGATGTCAAGACCCATGAGCTGTCTTGTTTAAAAATCCTCAGGCTCTACATTTGTAACATTTTCTGTGCTTGTTTAGCTGATGGTTAGTACAGCGAAAGCTTAAGAAAACAAAATTGTGGTCCTGTTGTGCTTGTGTAGGCACGGCTCCCACTGACTTCATCCTGAGAGGCTGCCCAAGAGGCAGCTTCAGCCGACACGTGGTGTGCATTGCCTTAGCAGGAAGGCGTATGTCTGTTTGCCTGCAGATTTTTGCTCAATGTGTTTTGTTTTCTTCCGTCTTCTTCGGAAGGTTGAGGAGGATTCACCTTTGTGTCCGTACAGGATCCTCCCTCATTCCTGCTGCCGGCTGGAGTCCGTGCGCTCGTGCACAGTTACCTTATCTCAGAAGTGGTGATGTTTAGCAGCAGGTGACAGAATAATTACATAGTTGGGTTGCTTCCCACAATTTACAATCTGATCGCAAACTATCAGTACTTGCAGAAGGGAAAAAACCTCACTAAAAATGAGGTGGTATAAGTGATTATTGTAATTTGGTTTTGTAGCTATTAAGAGGCACTGTCAGCATGAAATCTGGACTTTTTTAGAAGGTGGAGTAAAATAAACTTCAGTTATTACACCTGGGAACCTCTACTGCATGTATTTGTGGCTTTACCTTTCCATAAAGTTATGCTTTTGTATATTTCACTCTTTTCTTACTACGAAAGGGATGCCAGGTGCGTAAAATAAACAGATAAAAGTAAGAGAGAGTTAGGTTTTAAAATGAAGGCAAAGGTTATTGGTACTGCTTTCAATAACCTTTGTCAAAATGTTAATTTGTTGGTGGGGCTGCTTTTAACCACTCTTTAAGCTCCTAAAGTCCTGTGTATGTAACTATCATTTAAGGATTCTTCTCTCTTTAAGAATTTAACTATTACTTAATGTTTGAAAAGTTTTAGGTTCGCCTTGAAAACGCCTGTCAGGATTGTGCCCAATGCTGCTGTACAGATGCACAGATGGACTGGAGTCCTTCCTCTTGCAGTTTACAATCGGATTTAAGCTGAGATGCCTTTTCTTAAAAAAAAAAAAAAAAAGAAAAAAAAAGAAGTTCAACAAGGAGGAAGGAAGAATCAGAGGAAGAGTATAATTAATTAAAAGTATATTCTGCCATGTGATTTCCCAGATTTTCCTTATTACACAATTTGGTGTTTCTGTAATCTGGAAAATATGTTGGAATTATTTAAGGTTAGAAAATCAGTTATGCCCAAGTAAAATTCAGTAACGTGGATATAGAGGAATTTGCATCAAAACTGATCTGTAGCCGCTTCCCTGTGTCAAGGGCAACATTGGAGTGATGTTGCTCTGCCCTTTGCTTAGGGCTTGTGCAGTAGGTAATGCTTCCTCCCTGTTTTTGGTTAGGATAATCCTGGAAATAGAAGAACCTGCTTCCAACCATAATGGAGGAGAGCTGCTCTTTGGAGATGATGGGTATCTCTATATATTTACTGGAGACGGAGGCATGGCAGGGGATCCTTTTGGGACCTTTGGAAACGCCCAGAACAAGTGAGAGCCCTTAAAACCTTGTGTGTGCCGTGTGTCCTTCCTGTCACCCTTGGGTTGAGAAGAGAAACTGGGGGGCGTAAATCGGGGGGGATTTTCTGTCTCAGGTTTACTTTTTACCAAACACCTGCACCGATGGTTGTGCACACATGTGGGCGTATAGACCTCCTGTGTAACTCCAGCTTCCTTAGGAGAGGTTTTCGAGGTGTGTCTTTTTTCCCTGTGAGCAGCGATAGCTTGCTGAGCCTTCCAGCTGCCTGCTCGGAGCCCAGTTTTCTGCAAGTGGAGGTGGGGGTCCGTGAAATGGGAGGACTGGAACCATCCCTACGGCAGCGCCAAGCCACGAGCGTGCGTCTGTGGGGCAGTGGGTCGTGGGAAGTCAGTGCCACCTGAAGGCTGTTCAGTGGCCTGGGACAAATGAAATGGTCTTGAAATGGTTGGTTTTTCAGAGATATTTAAAGACTTGTCTTTTCCAAACCAGAAAGAATGAAACCTTAAACTTTCCAAAAACCCATAGCTGAGCGAGAAGGTATGTTTAACCGAGGTCTAGTTTTATTTCTTTTTTTTTTTTTTTTTTCCCTTTCTTCTCCCGATACAGATCAACCCTGCTGGGCAAAGTGCTGCGGATCGATGTGAACAACAACGACCGTGGGCCTCTGTACCGAATCCCTCCTGACAACCCATTTCTCAACGACCCTAAGGCTCGCCCCGAAATCTATGCGTACGGAGTGAGAAATATGTGGCGCTGTTCTTTCGATAGGGGCGAACCTCACACCAAGGAAGGGAAAGGGCGGCTCTTCTGCGGAGACGTGGGGCAGAATAAATACGAAGAAATCGACATCGTCGAGAAAGGGAAAAATTACGGCTGGAGGGCGAGGGAAGGGTTCAGCTGCTACGATAAAAAACTTTGCGCCAATTCTTCAATAGGTAAATAGGTGTTCTCACTAAATTACCTATTTCTCACACTGTGCAGTTTTCTGCGCCATCATTTTTAATTCCTGCCTTCAAAACCTGGCTGCTTGGTGAAAAACACACATTTCTGAGATGTAAATCTATGCAGTCTCAGTCTAGAAGGGAGCTGACTTGGGGATAAATATTGGAAGTCCAAATGTTACCATTTTTGAGTTAGGAGGAAAATGAAACGTGCTAGCTGTTGTTTTTCTAGGCGAGCTGTGTTGTTAGTCAAATTGCTTGGTGATTCTGTGATTTAGGGGGACAATTTCATCTTTTCCACATAAAATAAGCTTTCCTGCAGAAGCGAGAAAAATTTGGAGAAATTGTGTTTTTCTCCATAACTCAAAAGTCGTGTCCTTATTTAAAAAAACAGAAAGAAACATATTGTGTAAGCTGGCCAACCAGTATGCAGACTGCCTGCTTTGCAGGTAACTGAGTGGCAGTGTGTTTTTATTTCTTTTATCTATGCCAAAAAGGAAAACCTTAATTTTTTTTTTTTTTTTACTTTTCAAACCTGGATTCAGGGTATTTGCTGGCTGGCTAAATTCCGGTGCACGTGTGAAGTCATAGTGGGTTGTGTTGCAAGGTCAGATGTGGACCAGATCTTGTGCTGGAGCATCTCCCCAGAGATCCATCTCCCCAGCGGGGCAGTGGGCTGGCACTGATTTGCACTAGCTGAGATTCGGATTTTTTTCCTCTTCTATGTGCTATGTGGTGTTGTTTAGCTTTCTTCCTTTTATTAACTTAGCTACAAGTACAGTGGTAGTGATTAAGTGTTTTTTATAAAAATTTTGAGAGCAGGGAGCAGATTTTTTGCAGTCCCTTTGCTGAAGCAGTTGTCAGAGAGCCCGTTTAGTGCTCTCCTGTGTGACAGCGCCTGCGTGAGTGTTCATGGCAAGCACTTCACTGAGGTCTCTGGGGACTCAGAACAATTTCTGATGCCTTTAGAGACCCTTTTGTTAGAACAGTGAAATGTCACAGCCCCTTTAAAATGATAAGTGCAGCTGCAGCGTAGAAAACACTTGCTTTAGATGAAATGCCCCTGGTGCAAGTTGTCTGCTGGTGGAGCTGCTGGGTTTGCTACTTGAGGCGCCTGCTACATGGGCAGGGAGAAAGACTGTGAGGACGAGGAGGGGTGGGTACCATGAGGAGATACCTGTAATGCAGCAGTTTCAAAAGAAAGGGGAGGAAGCATTCAATGGAGACCCTCAAAATCAGGGCATCCCCCTCTATTTTGCCTCTGTCTTGTGTTTTAACTTACATTTTGCAATGAATATGCCAGTACTACATCTTCCCTGTGCCATACCATAAATATTTGATTGCCCTTTCAGGTTAAGCTCCCTTGTCTCAGAGAAACAGAAGCTATTCGTGCTGACATATGACGTATCTTTTCATCAGTGCCTGCAGTCTGGAGTTACCCATCTCTTTTTTCCCTTTCACCACTGAAACAAAGCTGCATTGGGCAAACATCTCCTGCATGGGTGCAGTGACTCTAAGAGTAACCTGCAAATTCATAGCAAAACCAGCCAGGCTGTGTAGAAATGGGCCAGAAGCGGCACTAACAGACCCGGGTTGTAGCAGGAGGAGAAGGGCTCAGGAGAACGGTGAGGTGTCTGGGTGATAGAGAGCATGCAGGCTTATCAGAGATTCAGCTTATACTGCAAGTGAAACAGCAACCAGTCTCACTGAGCTAGCTTGTCCTTGGTTAGCACAGCCAGCTAGACAGGGCTATTGAACATGGTTCTGAAAAGGTGAAAATCAAACTAAATATGACTCTATCGGCACTTCATTTAGTTAAGGTGCTCAAATGAACCTGATTGTATCGTGCTAGTCTCAGAACTATCTAGATAAACAGCTATTCTGCATCATGTATAAAACAAGGCAAGTCACAGATCTTTTCTCCCCTACAGATGATGTGCTTCCAATTTACGCGTATCCACACAAAATGGGGAAATCCGTTACAGGAGGCTATGTCTATCGGGGTTGTGAGTCTCCAAACCTGAATGGCCTGTACATATTTGGTGATTTCATGAGTGGGTAAGTAAATACTTCAGATACTCACTATACCCCCAGCCAAAGTCCTCCAGCAATACTACGCCTGCCTGCGAGTGCTCTTGCAGTATAAGCACTGAGGATATGCTGCTACTTGCTGGTTGCAGGCACTGGGCAAAGCTTGACTGCTCATTACAGAGGGCTCATGTGGCATGTTTTATATAACCTTTAGTCCATGGTGCTGTGCAGGAATGCAATCTTTGCATTCCAGCACCCGTCGATGTTGCTGAATCACATCGTGCCAGTACAAATAAAGGGGCAATGATGTGATGTTCATTTAAAGTCCTGGAAGTGGTGTAAAAAAGCATTTGAATGCATCCTAAAAAAAAACCCACTCTGATGCAACGTTTCCAGACACCGAAGATATTGAAAGAAAAAATAATATTGTCCAGTAGTGGGTCTGCTGCAAACCTGTGATGAGGTAGGCATGAGACTGCCTTGTTTGCCCCCCACCTCCTCTGCCTTTGCTGTATCTGCATCTCCCAGGCCTCTCGCACGCAGCCCCTGCACCGCCTGCCCGGGCTGATGCACGGGTCCCTGGGCGCAGGAGAGAGGCCACAGAGCTGCGGTGAAGCCAAGTGCTATGCATCTCTGGCAAGGTCTCCCCAGTCTGACATCCCTTAAACCCTCCCGTATAATTTTTTCTTGTGCTTGTGTTGCCCCTGAAAGCCAAGGTGTTGCAGGGGTGTATGATATATGTGTTTTAATATTAACAATCTTTTGTTTCTTGGAGGAGCTACACTTTCTATAGTAGCTAATGTGGGTAGGAAGCATTAAACATCCTTTCAGCTGTCCTGATTAATGTTCATAAATTGTCTTTTTGGTTGCTTGGTGTAAGTGCTTTTTTGCCTTGCAGACGCCTGATGTCTCTGAAGGAGGATCATGCTACCAGAGAATGGCAGTACAGTGAAATCTGCATGGGGTCAGGACAAACGTGCATGTTCCCTGGGCTTATCAATAACTATTATCAATACATCATCTCTTTTGCTGAAGATGAAGCAGGTAATCTTTTAACTTTATATTGCACTGAATGGCATGCTTGTGGTTTCTCTTTGGATTAAAACACCAGAGAAGGGGTCAGAGAGGGCTCCTGGGAGGCAGTGGGTGGTGGAGAGGCAGAGCATGAGTCTGTCAGTCTTTAAAATGCTGGTGGGTGAGATTCCCAGCATCTCCCAAATATCAAACCAAAGTCACAGTCCTAATTTTGAGGCACCTCCTCCAGTGGCCAGCATGCCACGCAGTGACTGCAGGGGGAATTGGAGAGGCAGTTCCCTGCAAGACTGAGTCTGGGTGTGCTGCTGCCCGCACACCTATGGTCTGGAGGGATGGGGAACAGCAGAAGGCAAATACAATTAGAAAAGAAACCTCATTCTTCACGATGCCATGCCATGGGGAATGCAGGCCCTTAGGGGCTGAGACGCTGATACCCAAGTGAGAGTAAGTCTATGCTCTTGGCTAGTCAAGAATGCTGTTGGCGTTATTAGTGGATACAGGGAAGCAGGTGTAATGAACGCTAATTATGAACTTGCTCACCCTGGCCTGGAATATTTGTACCTCTCAAGGGGAAGCAGAATGAAAGCCCTGCGTTATGTCTCGAGTGAGGCATCGGCAAAAGGCTGCTTAAGTCCATATTTTATTAGTGCCAGCTGGGATTTTGCCTTGCATAGGACTGAAGGATGTAGTCTCAGTGGAGCTTTGCATAGCTGCGTTTTTAAGACTGGAGACATTTTGCTTTCTAGGAGGGAGTTGCTGCAATTTGAACAGGAGGAAATAAAGAGTCCTGGGGTGAAAGCTGGTGGTCGCTACCTTTGTTTGTACAAGGGTATGGTTAATTGCCCAGCCCCGCGGCGGGGCAGGCAGAGCGTGCAGCTCCTGGCTGGGGACAGGGAGAGGATGACCCTTGCTAAGTAGCCTTGTGTGCGACTTGGCAATGCAGGAGTTAGTTTGTGTTCTGCCCTGTTGTGGGGAGGTCCTGGCTTGTGGTCACAAGCACCCACTTCCAGAATGCCCCAACTTTTAAACTGCTGTTTTTCCTGCAGATTATGTCAGGTGTGGATGTTGCACAAATGCAACATGTGTTGCGTATCATGTAAGTGCAAATTTTATCACGTAAATGCAAATCATCCAAATTAAGTATTAGCTCAAAAGTTTGACTTTGGAATTTTATCTTTTTTGGAATTAAAATCCATTTTCTTTAATGGTTAATGTTCATGGAAGGTAGAGCTGTTTTGCAGTGCTGTGGTGAGAAGGATATCTTACCCTAAAATCAGAATAACTTAGTTTAAATCAGCTTTATGCCAAGGCAGAGGGCTGCCAAGTGCAGTATCGAGCTGTTAATTGCAGCCCTCGCTCATGCACCTGGGGAGCGGCRTCTCCCTCGTCCTGCGCCTGTGGGCAGAGTCTGTGCAAAGGGGGGTGAAACGCTGCCGCCCTTCTTCTGCCCTGTGCTTTTCACGTGTATTTTGCCTAAGTATAATAGAGCTGGGTGGAAATTTGGGCTGGAGTCTGTTCTCAGTGGTAGTTATTTGCCTCGTGTTTGCTTTACTATAATGGAAAGAAATCTGTTGATAACGGTTTAGTGAGTTTTCTTTATCTGCAGTGAACAGTCTTCTCTTTCACCTTTTTGGTGTGCTGGGAGTCTGGTTTTTTACAAGTTTATCACACAGTTTATTTTAACAAGCTTTTCTTCATGGAAGCATTTGGTTTTTGGGGTTGTTGCTCTGATGAATATTAATCCGGCTGGTGCAGTGGATGTGTTTATGTGGTGGCGACACCTATATTTTTGGCTCATTGCACAGCCATTATAAAGCCAGCAGCCCTGTCCCCTGGCAGCTGAACTTGTCAGGGACACCCCAGGCACTGTGCTACGTCTGTGGGGCGCACATGTGATATAGCCTGTGTGCTTCATGGCCTGCGCATCCATATTTCTGCCTGATAATTTCCAGGAAAGAGGGGTGGGCTGTGGAGCATACATCACTGCACCGCAAGACGCAGTGCCATGTGTTTCCATGCCTGTTTGGATCAAGGCTGCCTCTGGCCTGTGGTTAATGGAGCCCACCAGAAAAAGGAAGAAACCAGCCAGGGGTGGCCAGGGGTAGCTGGTTTCTGCCCTGAGAGCACCCAGAGGAGCTTGGCCAGGGCAGCACAGGAGAGCAGGGAGGAGGAGGGAGGCTCAGCAGCCAGCAGGAGCTGCCACCACTGCCCACATCTTCTTTTGCTCACTGAGCCCTCTGCTCCTTCCCCTCTTCCCCTTGGGGTACCCATAGGACGCCCAAAGAAATCTGCCCTACTCACTAAGCAGGTCTCCGTTGCCTCTTTTTCTTCCTTTTTTTTCCTTTTTTGAAATACTGCAAATTTATTTTTTCTCTCTGATCCTTTTCATTGCACTGCTCAAGCACTTGAGCTGGCAAAAGAGAAAGAGGAGTGCCAGAGGGACTGCTTATCCCAGCCTGCCCTGCACAACAGGAGGAGAAGCGTGGAAATGCAGTTAAGAGAAAATAAGTCAAATAAATAGTGATGGACATTGTTTGGCTGAAGGTCGAGCCCTATCCATGTGACCTGACAGAGCTGTGACGAACTAAATGCCTTTCATGTGAGACACATCTCAAGCAAAATCTTGTTCTTCTGTAATTCACCCCAAAGGAGTGCTTCATCCGAAAGAGCAGAAGACAGTGTTAACATTCTTAATTTCCTTTCATTTTGTTTCAACAAAGGGAATTCAGGGTTTGACTGTTTTGCTTTAGAGAAGTTAAAGGACACAGATCAGACTGAGATGACAGCTAAAGTCTGGGCAGCTGAACCTGCAGTGGAAATTTGTCCAAATAATATTTCATGACAATATGTAAAAGCTCCCACTCACTAAGAGTAGTTTATGCCACTGGACTGCAGATGAACTTTCACTACAAACCCAAATACAAACCTGCCTTGTTTCCTCCAGTAGTCAGATCTCCATGTTGGTCCTGGGTTTCCTGATGCTCTCTGACCTGTGATGCAGTTACTGCCTTTGTGCTGTACAGGGCAGAAGCTCCATGGAGAGTTTTCATGGCTGTGTTTGGTTTTTTYCCCAGGGGAACTTTACTTCATGTCTACCGGCATACCAAGTGCCACGGCTCCCCATGGAGTGGTGTACAAAGTGGTGGATACCTCTAGGTATGAGATGTTCTTGTTGCAAAGCCTAAGCGTGGTGCAGTGTGTCCAGGTGTGGATGTGATGAATGATGCTGACTGACTAACTAGCTCTTCTCCCATGCTGGGCCCTTCTGTGGAGCTTGATGAAGGAACAGCTGGAGCAACCCATTGTGGGTCTGCTTTGCTCCTGCAGTTATGGGAGTCTACGCTGCCTGGTGATCACCAACTTGTTATGGGGCCTGTTGGTGTTATGTGGGTTGGGGATTAGTTCCTGAAAGCTAAAGGAGTATTTTATGGGTGGCTTGTCTTTCTCAGGCAAAGTTTCTCTAGATTCCTGCCCAGAAGGAGGTAGTTTTTCTCAAGGTCTTTATTCTCAGTTCTTCTCCATCCCTTGTAGCCGGCTGCATCTCCCGTAAGAGCCCTGTGCCCAGGCAGCTGCAGCTGAAGCTGACCCAGCGTGACCTGCAGTGCTTTCTCAGGCAAACCAGAAACGAATGTCAAAAAAAACATTCTTTTTTGTGTTTCAAAGAGGAAAATGGTTTGGACAAGGAAATAAGACCATTGTTACACCTTCTGGATCCCATGTGCACCTATCTTCAGACTGGGCAAGGCAGGGAATAGTTGTGTTTTACGGGAAGACTTATAGCTGTTTTTTCCATCTTCATGTTTTTTAAGCATTACTATTCTTGGCGAAACACCAAAATACTTTCAGCCAGACATGTAGAGTGAGACTTTTGTAGCTTTTATATTTCTAAAAGGATTAAATTTACAGCTTTAGCTATCTGAGCATTTTGAACCAAACCACTTTTCTGTTTTATGTTGGAACCAGACCCCAAAGTTAAACAACCCCCAGAGCTGCCGCATGTTTTCCTCCGACTCCTCCTCTGTCAGGAGCATTTTCCATTATCTAACACAGTGGAAGRGTTCCTGTAAACTGTGTATTAAGAGGCTGGTATTACACAACCTTTGCAAAAATAAAGAAAGCAGAAGTCAAAAGAAAGTCATAAGTTTAAGTTTAAAAAGAGGTTTCTTTAGTATGTCGAGTACAGCAATATGAATAAGAAAGAACTCATAGGAAAATTCCTAAAAGTAGGGAACGTCCCTGTGGCAGTAGTTGAGAGGGGAGCTCTTTGCCTTCCACAGAAATGCAAATGCAAACAATCCTAATTACAAAGGAGTTACACCCTCCAAATGCAGACATCATGCATTTTTGAACCAGTTTGAAAACCTCTGAAGAAGGCTGCAGATTAACGAGCCAGCCAGCATAGGAAAAAGTGATGATGAACTGGATGTAACTTCTCAGAAGTGACATATACCTCCATGGCAAACAAATCTGCGTCAAAATAATGTGTTCTTCTAAGAGGAAGCCTCTGTAGGAGACACTTAGAGCTCTTGTTTGAAACGAATGCATTTTTGGTACTACTTTTGTAGTAGTGAGTCTTTTATTTGGGCTTTATGTACGAATAATGGTGTGTTACTTTGCTTCTCTGAAGACAACCTGAAAACTTGCATACACATGACCTTTATGTCAGATGTTCAACATATACTGTCTAGTTTTGTGATTTTTATTTTCAATTTGATTAATCTCTTTCTGTAATGCTTGAACCTGCCAATGTTTTATTTCCTTAATGGATTCAGCAATAGCAAGTGAAAACACAGCCAGAGGACTCCACTGCCTTGTGAATATTTGGACTTTGATCAACAGAGATATGTGATTGTTTAATTATGTTTTCTGCTGTAAGAGATTACTTGGATCATTTAAACAGACTTTTTTTTTTTCCCAGTGAGCGTTACATTCATTGAAAAACAATGGGAAGCAAAGGCTCGTGATGCCAGGGGAAAGGAATTAATTGCACGTTGTATGTGTCCCTTTTTTCGCAGGAGAGCACCACCAGGAAAATGTCGAGTTGAGCCATCGCCAGTGAAAGTAAAAAGCAAGCGCATCCAGTTTGTGCCAAAGGAGAGTAAGTGTCACTGTTGCTGCTTATTATAGGTGCATGTTAGCTGGCAGTAAATATAAACTCCAGGCTCGCACTCTCTCTGTATGCGTGGAGACCACCCAGAACTTCACTCTTCAGAGTATCCTCAAAATTAATTCTTATCAGCTGTTTTGGATCTGAAGAGTTGGTTCAAATAAGGCATAAGGTATTTCCCCTCTCCTGGCCATGTGAAATCTTCTCTGTAGTTTCTGCCCCTGTACATTTTCCCTTTTCCATGCTAATCTTACCTGTTTCATTGCCACCAACTTGGTTTCTTCATAACTGTTTCTGTACTGAGATCCTGTGCTCCATGGTGCTTTTCAGTGATAAGTGATTTTTTGCAGTGCCTTCAGGTAGTGAGGAGCACTTCAGGAGCTGAAGGAAATGATGGCTGAAGAGTTGGGAAATAGCTCGTTGAGCAAGATGAGGGCTGAGTCATTGTTAGTTGTAAGGGAGAGAATATGGGATGAGAAAACGCTCCCAAAAGAATCCACGTGATCAGCCATTCAGGTGAACTTTTGGCTTATCCAAACCCTCCAGGGCTTTTTGATTGCTTCATACTGAATGAAGTATTTTACTGCTACAGCTGGAATAGTCAACGATATGGCTGAATCTGCAGCAAGCCAAGTACTATTTATGTTAAATGCAAAACCTAAATACGCTATTAGGATCTCAAAATTAGATTAGGCAGCATCACCTTTCTTTTCCCCTGTGCATTTTGTTTACACATGTAAGTACCTAGGCAGTACTCTAACAACTTTGTCATGAAGTTAATATTACTGCAGGTTCTCTAATGTCAGAACACTTTTATTTAATTTTTAATTACATTAATCATGTTACACTGCATTTGAGTTATTGACAGTTGCTACAGCTTTGACTTCAGGGAGGACTGAGGGCACTCAGCACCTTGCAAGATTGAGTCTTTAAGGTGGAACAAGATCTAAGGCTAATTATTAACTGTTGACATGCCTGAGCACTCAGCACATCTTCAGAAACATTCTCCTTTGCAAGCTGTGCATGCAGTTTCCAAATATTATTAACTTGGTTTGTGTTCAACCAGCTTTGTCTGTTTCTGCTTATGCATTATTCTCTATGCAAGTCCAAAGTTCAGATTTTTAAACTACACATATAACTAAATCTTCTGGGGTTGTTTACAAGGTAGTTTTCATCATAAAATAAAACTTAGAAACAGTGGGAGAGATTCTGCTAAGTGTCTCAAGAACTAAATTCATGTGTAGGTGAAAACCAAGCATAAAGATTTTGATTCAGAAGCATGCAAACAGGATGTAGAGCTGTAAATATTTTGCTCTTTTGGTTAGTGTTTAGTTTGAATGTAACAGAATCGCCAAGGCATGCGGCTTGCATTAGCTGGACGAGTGCATTTGTTGGAACTGTATTTAATAAATAGCTTGACGAAGAGTAATATATAATAACAACTTGATTCAGTGAGGTGAAAAGCACTCCCAGGTGACCATTAGCTTTCACGCAGTCCTACATATCATTATATGAGGATTTTTAAGTGCTTTGCCAGATCAGGCTCCAGCAACTGAGGTGTGCACAGGTAAGGCTTTCACATTGTTTTCTTGCCTTCAGAACCTCAGCTTACAAAGAAGGGAAATATTTTCATGCCACAAATACAGTTCCTCTCCAAAGAGCGTTATCTGGAAAAACTGGACCGCTGCAAGCGTTTGTCTTTTGGGGACAATAGATATTAAGCACAAATAAGACAGTCATATTTTTCCTTGTCTCTGTACTACAAAGCAAATGATGAATGAGAGTGGATAAATCTAGGATATAATTCAAGAAGTCGTGATGTCTTTGTAAATGTATGTGACACCGTCCCAGCTCAGTAGATTGTTGTTCTGAGTAATTCTGAATTGCTTCCTTCTGACAAGCTAAAACTTATTTTTAAGCTAAAAAAAGAGCACATGTGAATAAGCAAGTCCAGTAATGCCTGGAAACTGTGACAGCAAAGAATTTTCGGCTCTTCAGAGTTCAAGGCTCTTTTATTTTTTTTCGTAAGGAAGAAAAAGCCCAACTCCAAATCCTGTTTTATGTGTTGTCCTGGCAACTCCGTTCCTTTTGCACATTCCAGTTGCCAGAGAGAATTGATTTTGAATGTTCCTGATTTCAGCTCCTCTGAATAAAGCATCTGGCCCAGTGGGGAGGCCGCCACTCTCGCTCTAGGTCTGGTAACGATCCAATCATTAGTAATGAAGAGAAGAGCAGAAATAGTGCCTGTCTTTAAAACGCTTTCAGCAGGGGAGAAGGGTTGGGTGGGGAACTCCTCTTCTGACCGTGAAACTCCAGTGCCCACCCTTTAATGGCCAGGCTGAGGTTTTTCCAATAAACTGCTTGGAGTTGCCTTCTTGGGAGAGGCTTACTAGTTGACATTAAGCCCTGCAGTCCTCTCAGCTAACTAAAAGCAGCCGACATTTTTTGCTGAGGAAATACTGGCTCACCGGGAGCGTTGTCGCTTCTCAACAGGATCAAGTATGCAAATTCCAAGAAATGAGTTGAATAAGTCAGAAATCAGCTCTGGTTTTGTATAGTTGTCTTTATAAGTAGTGTCTGTAGAGTGACAGACTCATGGTTTCCTGGGTTTTTCCCCCAACAGAGCTTATTGTGAAAACACCAACGCCGCGTACCCAGCTGAAGGCCACGACAGAGGCCCCACGCGGAGGCAGGTCAGACCCCGAAACCCCCCGCATGCCGGCTGTGGACCGGGTGGGCCAAGCCCCGCCGGCACCGGGGAACCGAAGCAGGACGCCCACCACCCCAGCGCCGGGCAGCAGGGCTCCCAAGCCCAGGAAGGGAGGAGAGAGGAGGGGGCAGCGCAGGAAGAAGAAACCCCCCGGCACGGCCCCGCCGCTGCGAAATGGTGCCGTGCGGCTGATGGAGCCGCGGGGCCGTGGCTGGAGCCAGGGCCGGGTGGAGGTTTACATCAATGGTGAGTGGGGCACGGTGTGTGACGACGGCTGGGGCTCGCCCGCCGCTGCCGTGGTGTGCCGCCAGCTGGGCTTCCCCTACGTGGTGCGAGCCAGCAAGAAGGCAGAATTTGGGGAAGGGACCTCCCTTCGCATTCTCCTGGATGACGTCCAGTGCTCCGGGCAGGAGAAGACGCTGCTGGAGTGTGACCACGCCGACGTCGGCACGCACAACTGCTCCCACGAGGAGGACGCCGGTGTGGTGTGCAGCCGGGAGGAGATGGCAGACCGGTGACAGAGGAGCTGGAGGGACTCGGAGCATGGCCCGTTCTTGCCTGACCCTCTGAACCAGCGTCAGTATTGAGGAGGGTGTGCTCTGCCCTGAGGATGCTGCGTCTGTTCGAAGGGATCTTGCTGTTTTCTTCATGTTCATCCCCATCCATCTGCCTTGGAGGGAAAGAAAAACTAAAGTGAAGCAGTGACTTGAGTATGTCGTGGGCAGGGACTGTGTTTGTACAGGGTTTTTTTTATAAGAAGAAAACCCCAAACATCAGCCATTATAGATTAGAAAAGAGATGCATCCTGTTGCCCTTTCCCCTTTTGAAATACAACATTCCCCAGCCATGCTTCACAATGTTTTGCTGAAAAATAAATTCCCAAATGACCATGTTTCGCTCTTACGGAAGCATTTGCATTGTTTGGCTTGCTTTGCCACCTGCAGCTCTGCATGGTGGTTTCTAAGTATGCATAAATCTGTGCCTTTCTTTGCAGAACACAAAAGTAGCGTTTTTGGTTAACTTTCCATGCACTAGTCTAAAGGAAAATGATTCTTCTGTAATGCTTGATATTGGTATAAGCCTATTGATTATAAAAGATAACTGCATCTAAGCAAAATCAGATACATTAGAAAAAGTCATAGCATACTGCCTGGAAAATTATTTCTGCAGTTTACACTAGCCTAAACGAAACGAAAATCTGGCCTTTTTTACGTGAACAGGATCATTATGCAGTTTAATCCTGAAGATACTTTGTACATGTTTCTCTGCTTTCCCAAAGGTTGTGAAGCCATGTGTTTTTGCATTCAGTTTTCACAGGCATGAATGACTAGACAAGAGGTAATATACTGAGGCAATAATCCTGTAATATTTATCCCTTTTTAAAGGATATTAAAAAAAACACAGAACACATTTTGTCTGAAATGTGTTTTTCACCTGAGTGGTGATTGGAGACACATGTTCTCCTCTTGTGATCTCTCTGTGTTTGATAGCATTTTGCCTGGTTATTTTTTTCCCTGATGTAATCAGGATAGGTTTTGTCTTGCTGCTCACACAAGAACATGAGAAAGACAAAATGAAACAAATGTAAATGAGTAGTGCATCCAGCAACTTTCATGAGCAAAACCTTGTATCTAAAGCTCTTGCTATGGTTGTTTATTTTAATTCCCCAACTTCAGTTCACCAATTTCAAGTTGACAGTGTCCTCTTAAGCCCAAAACATTGATGTATATAGTAAATAAATTTGTTTTAAATAGTTTTTCTTGAACTTTCTGATATACCCATTAAATACTTTTTATATTAAAGAATACCTTTACTATACAAAAGCAGATGATCAGAAAAATAGCACTGTCTCCCTACTTCTTAAGAAGTATAAAGGGGAGAACAGGCATATGAAGTGCCTTTTGCAAAATACTACTCTTACTTCATTGGAAAACCTACAAATGCCATCAGGCACCAGAGCATCATTAGGCTTTTCCCATTGCAGTGAAGGTGCAAACGCATCTGTTTGAAGTGCAGAAATTCACTTCAGGCACATCAAAATGTTCAGGGAGCAAGAGAGCCCTTTGTAAATTCTTCTGTTAAAAGAGTTGGCACCTGTTGAGCTGATGGGACCAGAGGGCTGGAAGAAAACGGAAAGTGGAGATACAATCTTTCTTCTTCCAAATTCCTCTTCCACTTCTTTTGGCTCAGCCAAATTTCAGCTAGCTCTAGCTGTGAGATTTTAAGGAGAATCTTGGTTGTAGTTATACTTAAAAACTTCTGGGTAGAAAAAAGGCCTGCACAACAAAAGTTACTCTAGGTTGAAATGATTTGAGGATGTCTGCCATAGACCAATTAGACAGGAATTTCACCATCGTTTTCAAGGTACTTAAGTATTCTTTTTCTGATTTAACTATTAGTTACCCTATGCCAGCTGTAGCCCATTTGAGCCTCCTGAGGCCACCTACTTCTTGCATATTGCTGGTGGTGACTGCCACCAACCCCCGGCTGACAGTCACTCGGTGGCAGGCAGTCTCTGGTGACAGCTAAAGGCATATGGAAACCAGCCCACGAGGAGCAGCCGTCAGTAGGAGCGAGCTGTGCCGTGGCTCGGCTGACGGCAAACACAGAGCCGTACACCCCCGGTGTTTGCTGCTGGTGTTATGTGGGTGCTGCAGCCTTCACAAGGGAAATATTTATCAGCAGAGGAAGAGACAAGACTTGCAAATAAGTTTTTTTTTCCCTCTTACCCTTTCTCCCAGCCTACAGTGAGTGGGGAAAGCATTCAGGTAGGTGCGTGCCAGCTCAGTACGCGGGGACGTGCGTGCACGCGTGTGCCTGCCAGCTCAGTACGCTGTTATGATGCTGGGAAGATACTTCTGACCATCGTGGTCTCTTCCAAGCTAAATCCTGATATTTGTCAGTCTAGTTCCCTGGTATTTAAATAATGAGCCTGTACTATTCAAAGCACAGAAGTACATGTGCATTTAAATACCTGATACATCGTCTGCTGTTTAACAGGATTCTTATTGATAGCTTTTTTCTTCATTTTAAAATGCACTTACATACCAGGATGTCACACAAATTGAGCTTTAGATAAACTGATAAACCCTGCTGCTACATGAGAACGTGCCAGTATACGACCTGGATGCTGATTCAGGGTAAAGATCTTAAAATAGCCCAGAATAATGCTGGTTACCACAGTGCAGCTGCTCTTCTGCATGTGTTATGTGGCAGTCTCAGACTTTACTACATGTCTACTACATGTCTAGTAGCAACATCGTTTATCGGCTTCTCTCCTGATTCACCTCTGTGACTGAGACTGGAGCATCTGCATTTTTCCTTACACATTTTTCTTTTCCTTATGTTAGCACAGCTGTATCACATGGAGGACACAGCATATTTCTAAGGGAACTGCATAGACCCAGCCTTGCTACCTCTTTTTCTCTACCTCCAAGGCAGAGTAGCTCTGTGCAGAGCTCAGGGGTTTTTTCACTTACATTGCTTCTGGTACACAGCAGCCAGCCCAAGCACTGGCAACACGCTGTGTTGCAGTCTGTGGTATAGACATTATCTTCAGGCCAAAATAATTTGAACTTACCGTGTTCTTTCCAAGGCATCCGATAGAAAAATTCTCCCACAAGTATCTGGGAAAAAACTTCAGAGCTTACTGCCAAAGCAATGGAGAGAGAGTGAAATAGTTAGGGTGTTGCAGCAGGGATCCTCGTTCAAATGCTGGCAAAACCCTTCTGGGTGCTGAGCCCTGGATGGAGCACGCCATGAGGACATCCCCCACATGGGGGGAGCTTGGGCTCTGCCCAGCTTCTCTGTGTCAGGTTGCAGGGTATGAATAGCATGAGGCGCATGTATCGCATTACTAAGCACAGTGGCCTGTAATTAAGTAATGCTGAAGCCATGACTCAAGTTCAGAAAGCTCAGCAGTGGCGTGGTGGGCAACGCTGGCACCAGGTGCAGAGATGAGCCTGGGGGCCCAGCTTCACATGGTGCCATGGTGTCTCTCCTGCCTTCATCTCCCCTGCCAGCCTCTCCCCCACCTCTCACCAGTCGGTACCTTCGTGTTGGGCCTCAGCATGGCCAAGGGAGCAGCTCGTGCACCGCTCGCCCACAGCCCAAACCCAGCAAAACACTTCCAGTGTTTTCCAGCGTTTTCCAGCAAAAAACTTGCCACATTTGATACCCATATATACATATACATATGCTGAGGAAAGTTATATACTTACTTTTGAACAGAAGTAACATTTTTCTTTTAATTTTACTAATAACTGGATTTAAAATAGGGTCATGTATTGAATTGTGCTGGTAACACAATTTAAGTTCATATTAGTATTAGTTATAATATTGCAATTTGGCTTATATATTAAAAATAACCAAATGTTTACATTAAAGTATGCATTTAGTTTTTTTCCTTTGAGCTGGTGTATGAATGAATGTAACTGTAAGCACACAGCAGCAAGTATCTCCCCATACATTGCAAATGACCAGTAACAGAGAAGCAACTACTGACTGTTTAAGGGGAGGGAGGTTAAGGTAAACGTCTCTCCTATATTTGGTAAAAAAATCTGTATGGTCTTACCCTGAATAACTTCATCTGCCTCACTACTTTTCACATTGGCTGTCATAATAATAGTAGAAAAACAGGGAGCTCAGATATTCTTACTTGGCCATCACAAGAAAAAGGTGGGGTTTGGAGGTGTACTTCAAGGAATATTTTGAAATCTGGTTATATTCCTCTTCTGGTGTTGCTCTGAGCTGGATGACTGTCTGCTGGCATCGCAGCGTTCCTATCCCGGGTTCAAAGATACGCAACATATGAATCTGTCTGAACTCTCAAATTCAATGGTAAGTTGAGCTGCAGTCATGCAGCAAGAAAGCTTGAGAATGTATATTTTCTGTCCTGAACTTTCCAATCCTTGGAGCAGAGAACTTTATCTTTTGCGCTATTAAAAGCAAATGATTATTTGCCACCATATAGCGACCACGTGGGATGATCGAACGGAGGAAGGTGAAGGCACACTGTGTACAGACACAATGAACGTGTGGGGGACAGTGCTTCCTGTGGGATTGCCCGCGTGTGGCAGAGCCGCTAGAGCTGGGCAGAAGGACCAAAATCCCTAAACAGCAGTCGGTCCTTGGATTCCACCTGGACAGTGTTTCTGCCTAGGAAAGGAGGAGATGCCTAGTAAAACCAGTCCTGAAGTTTGCATTTCTGCTGGAGATGGATGAAGCCCCAGACCCCCACTAGTTCCATATGGACCTCTAGGCAGGGGGTGAGGTCTTAGACTGTAAATTCTCCAGGAGAGGTACTAATTTAATCACCATCTGCACTTAACCAGCAGCACACAACAGATGGAGACATTTAACAATAAAATTAAAAGCTCTTTATTTAGAAATGTATTTTATTGGTAAATTCAGACTGCTCCAGGATACCCAGCCCTCTAGCTAACTGCGTGCTGCAGAAGGCATTTCCCAGCACAAGAGATGCCTATGCTGTGCCTTCTCCTTGCTGTCCTCACTTACAGCCTATATGATGCTGGACCTCTCGAGAGAGAGCAGTAAATGTTTTCAAACCTAAATAGCTATGAAAAGACAAGCAAAAGAGAGCAGGAGTTTGGGCTAACCCTATGCCCCATCAATTTTTCAAATTCACCTTGTAACTTCACACCAGTTAATGGTTCCCAGCTCTCTGCTCTTCTGTTTGGTTCCCAAGTCTCTCTTGCTCTTTATGTTTATGGGAATGTGCAAGTTGGCAAAATGTCCACGCGATGGCAGTTCAGTCCCCAGCAGAAAGGTGATAGATGGGAAGTTCAGCGTGCCCAAGCCTGCACTCCTTCCTCCTTAGTGCAGCCTGTGGCTCCCTGGCAGGTAATAAACCTAACAGTGCAGTCCCTTGGTATCATGTCCTACACTCAAGGATATAGAAACATTTTAGAATACAAACAAAAGTTGTTATTAAAGCTTGTTAGAATACAGACAAAAGGCTTTATTAAAGCTTATCTTTAAAGCCTGAACTATAAGGTAATTTCTGCAGTCTACCCAGGCTGAATACTTAGAGAAGGGGAGTTATCAGCTGATAATTACATCTGCATGAGAAGATTTATTCTGAGAGCTTGCCTGTTCTAGACAGAGACCAGAACTATACCACATGGCCTCTCTATCCCATCAAAATGTATAAAATGCCAAATATTTTATCACCTCCCTGTGAGCTGCTCACAAACAGGAATTTCCCACAGGAATTATTCTGAGAGTGATTTCAAATGAAAGAACACCTTACAGATAGTTACAATCTATTCTTGAAGTATGCTGAAAAAACATTGATGAAACTCAGAAAATCAATGTTTCATCAGGAAGTTCACTGAGTGGCTTTAAAGATGTGGTTTCATTAGCTAGCTTTAGTTTTTAAGCACTTTCTCTGGGTGACACTATTCTTGTGATTAGCTATATCTTTCCTAGTGATGGGTATTCGTATCATGAGATCATGATATATATTGCCTGACCAAATGGGAAGGAATGTTAGCTTTTTTCCTGAGAACAAAAGGTTATAAAACCCTAGCCTTAACAGGCAAAAAAAAATCTAGTTTCAATTAAGATAAACAGAAACAGTAGTTAGATAATATAGTTGGTCTTTGCAAATATAACGACAACCTAATTTCTAGATTAAAAAAAAATCTGTGTGAAAGCATGTGTACCCAAAACAGAAGGGAAAATCATTCCAGGGTTGTTGCAGTTATTTCAAACCAAAGAAGGAACTACTGGTTCAAGAAAAATCAATGTTAAGATTAAATGTAACAGAAATCCAAACAATATTTCAAAATATACAACCAGCTTTTGCTCCATTCTATACTGACAAATGGTTTCTAACATTTTGTACCATTTGACCGTTATCACGAGTCAGTGTTTCTCTGAGGTTGTAATGTGGCATTACCACCAAACTCTTGTGCTATGCAATGTGAAGCCAGAAAAGCAATGCTGGCCACCAAGCGTGCCCAGCGGAGCAGCCCTGGCCACCCGCAAGCTGGAAGTCCATGGGTGAAGTGATCAGGTGTATTTGTTCTCATAGGGCGCATCGGGTGTCCTTCCTCCCCTCTGCCGAGCACGGTGGCCACCCAAAAGTAAAAGTCCAGGAGCTCCTAACAGGCTTTCACAGCTTTCACAGTTTGATGACAACTGTCTGGTCCTTCCACCGCCCCGGGGACTCGCTGGGCTGACGGCACCCAACTCCTGCCCTGCGCAGGCTGAGAAACCCGAATGAGGGCAGGCTTTGGCCATGCCTGCCGGGAGAGGTGCCGGTTCCCGGGGACTTCAGAAGAAAATCCCCATCATCCTCTAAGGTCTTCAATACCAAATCTTTCTTTAGCCTAGCTCACACTATAAAGCCAGTGCAACTTCTTTCATCTGCCTGGTTTTCGAGCATTTTGTGATCTGTGTGTCCATGGCAAGTTTAGTTGAAGTTGGCCAGTACATGTTAGCCACCAAGTTGCTAGTGAGGGATACATGGACACACAACAACACAGAAAAGCAGCAAAAATAAGACACAGTCACGGCTGCTACAGGTGGTCCTTGAATTCCCCTTCACCATTGACTGCCTGCTGCCTCTCTGTCATTAACAGCCCATTCGAAATTATTTACAGTTTGAAACAAAAATGTAATAGAGATAAAAATCTCTCACCTTATACCAGCATGTGCTGTTTTGCTTTGATAGCCTTCTCTGCTTTCTCTGATCTGCTAGTCTCAAACGCAAGCAGAAATGACACAAGAAAACCAAGGAAAACCTGCAGATTTTGGCCTTTTAGCACAGTCATTGCTTCCATTTGGAAACAAAAGTGAGCTGACTCTTGGAGGTGCCTGGCAGATGATTGCTGCATCAGATGGACAAACACAGGGGGTGCCATGAGTTACATCCTCTCCCTCCTGCTGCGGAGAGGCACGGCCATATGGGAGCTGCTGTGGGAGGGGAGCAGGGGAAAGGCACCCCATTGGAAATGGCAGGGCTGAAAAGCCCTGCAGCTCATATGGTGTTGAGAAATGTCAGAGACCCACAGGCAGCAAAATAGACATGATAAAAATCCAGGTAGTTTAGTATCCTGTCTCCAGCCAGTTGAGTAAAGCTTGTGTGGAGAAAGAGTGCATGAATGGAGTTGTCTTGTGAAAGCCTGACAGGCAGGTGGTATGCTGCTTTTCTCTGAAGGGCACCAGGGTATCCTACTTCTCATTCCCTTGCTGCAGTCAGAGCCATGGGGATGGTGGAGAGGAGCATCTGCCACCCTGCGTGCAAGGTGGGCAACCTTTGAAGGGATGGAGTGGGCACAGGATCCAGCAGGCAGGGGCTGCAGCATGGGGAAGGGGCCCCCATCACTTTCCCTGGCTCCTTGTGAGCCGATTTATTCATTTAGCCTCCACAACAGCCTGTTGCAATTAGTTCCTCCATTTAACAATTTGTTGTGAAAAATCTCCTCCTCTTTAGACCTGCTGCCGGCTCACTTCAGTGGATGCCTCCTTGTTCTTGAATTATGCAAAGTAATGATTAGTTTTTCCCTATTCATCTCCAAACCACTGATGATTTTCCAGACCCCTGTCATAACCTCCCTCAGTCATGCTTTTTCCAGTTTGGAGGCCTAAATTCTTCTGTCTCTCTTTCTACACCTCTGCTGAGCTGGGAGGAAGAGCACGTGCGGTATTCATACACAGTGGGTGTGCTCTAGATTTATAGAGTCCTCTATACACTAATACAGTCAGGCATCTGGTTTTGCTCACTCCCCCATTTCTAATCACTGCCAATGCTCTGCTTGCTCCTTTGGTCTGTACTGAGCATAAAGCTGATGTTTCCTGAACAGGTGGCACCACTGAATACATCCAACCCAGTTATCCAACCGTAACTGGGTTGGATGTATATACACAGTTTATTTTTCCCCATGCATTACTTTTCATTTACCAGAAATGAATTTCCACCATATTATGGCTTGGTCCCTTGTGTCCTGCGATCCTTATGCAATTTGTGGCAGTCAGCTTTAGATCGCCTATTTTGAATAAAACCGTACCATCTCTCATTCCCATGTCTGGATGATGAAAGAGTACGCTGTGTAACATGGGCCCCACAGCAGACTGCTCTGAAAATCTTCATCTCTTGATTCCTACAGGCATCAACAGTATATTCCCTTTGCATCTTGTATTTTAAACAGTTAAAAGTCAACACAGAGCCTCCACCTTCCTTGTCCTGCGGCGGCTTAGTTTGTCTAAGAGCCTTCAGTGATGAGCCTTATTCAAAACACTTCTCTAAGCAAACATATGAAGGTGCAGCACCCTTCCTGACCTTCGCACCTGCACCGGGGATCCTAACCCAGCCCCCGGCACCCGCCTGTCCCCGCTGCCTCGCTGCCGCCGGGCTCTTTAAGCGGGCCGGCCCCGCCCGCGGCCCTCCCCGCCCACAGCCGGGGACTCTCCCGCCCGCCGCGGCCGCGCAGGGCGCCCGCTGCCCGGGGGGGGGCGGTGCTGGCGGCCGGCCGCCCGCAGGCGATGGAGGCGCTGGGGGCGGCGGGGGGGCTGCTGCTGGCCCTCTCCCTCCTGGCCTTCGGCCTGTACTGCTGCTACGTGAAATACACCCACGCGAAATACGACCACATCCCCGGCGCCCCGCGGGAGAGGTAAGGGGCGGGCAGGGCAGGGCCGGGGTAAGGAGGTGGGGACCTGGGGTGGGTTTTGCAGGCGCGTGCAGAGCGATTCCCACCGTTGGCCTTAACCCCGGCGCCCGTTCCCGTGGCTGGCCGGAGCGGTGGACCTCGCACCCCGGCCGGCCTCGCTGCCAGGCTGGAGCCACGAGAACACGTCAGAGCAGAAAATAAACACGCCAGCCCGTATCTCTGCAGGGCGGCCTGCCGGGACGGGCCAGGGCCTTGCTGGTGTGGGCAAGGGCATCCTCGAGGAGCTCAGGCTGGCTTGGTCAGCGCACATGTGCGCCTGCTTCCCGGGAAAGGCTGGCACCCTCGGGCATCGCCGGGGTCCCAGCACCCTGCTCTGCAGCACTGCCTGGCTGGCTTGGGCTGGCGGGGTGGGATGTGCTGACCTATGCCTCCCCGGCTGGTCGCTCCAGGTGGCCACAGCAGCATGAAACGAGTGGTTTAGAGTTGCCCATCTGTGCTGTGCATTTGCTTACGACACCAAAGGGACCCGACCAGCAGCACCAGCCATGCAGGAGGGGCTCKCTGCGCTGGAGCAGTGGCCTAACTCCAAGTTTCAGCCTACTTGTGTAATCAGGGTCAGATACTAAGATTAGAGAGAGGATGGATCTTGTCATACCTCAACCTGCTTGTCCTTAGGTTCATTTTGAGGTGTGAAGTAACACCCCAGAGTAATGGCAGCTTGAGGAACCCTGTGGCTGCTTTTCTCTCCCTTCCTCAGGGTTTGAGGCTTGATGTTGGTGATCAGCCTAGGATCCTTCCCAGGAAGGTTTCTAGTACTGGTATGCCTAGGTGGAAGCTTGTATGTCATGGGAGCCCAGAGTAGTTGATAGCTTTTCAAAAGTATAAATTGCCAGCAACAGTCCAAAGCCCCCATTTCAGTTCCTGTTGCACAAACACTTCCACTCCTAAATGTCCAAGGTAAGGAAATCAAATACCTCCAGCTCTGAAAGGTCATTTCTTTAAAAAAAAAAAAAAAAAAAAAAAAAAAGTAAAGCTGGGTGCTGTGTGTGGTGGTGGTCTCCCCAGTACAAGAAAGACATTGACAAACTGGGATGAGTCCAGTGGAGGGCAGCCAGGATGCCCAGGAGGCTGAGAGCTGGGCTTGCTTTGGGCGGAGAAGTGTCGGCGGAAGGGTGGAGGGGATCCCGTGGCTGTTTTCAGCTACCTAAAGGGTGGTTATGGGAAGATGGAGCCAGGCTCTCCTTGGAGTTGCAAAATGAAGGACGAAGGGCACAAGTTGTCTGAAGGGAAATCCCAGTTAGGTGTAAGGCAAAACACCATTGCCATGAGGGTGCTCAGACGCTGGCACAAGTGATTGGGTGAGGCCCTGAGCCATGTAACATAGCTCTTGACATTGACTGGCCTGGAGCAGGGGACTGGACCGGTGGCCTCCAGGGGACCTTGCCAACCCAAATTACTCTGAAATGGGATTCATCCAAATCTAAACACTTCTCAGCTGAGGCTGTATCTGGCAAACTGGAGAAGAGCAGCACCAGAAGCAAAGGTCCAGCTTGCTGCCCACTGGGACCAGCCCCCAGGTTGTGGTCAGCAGATCTGCTCCCCAGCCAGCCAGCCTACAGCCTGTATCATTTCAAGGTGTTATTCTGTCCCAGATGCATGACTTTCCCTTTGCCCTTGGCTCTTTCCCTTTGATAAAAGCTTAAGGAAGCCTTGTTTTAGGATGAAGTGCAACAGGATCTTATCAAAACCTCAGACTTTGTCTAAGGTCTTATGACTGCATGATGACAAGATTATGTTAACGCCCTTGATTTCCTGGGCTGATTTATTTTATCAGAACTAACACAGCACATCTCTAAAGGAGACTTGTGCAGGACAGGTTGGAAAAGTGAGTCCTAGTGACTTTGTGTCATTTTTACCGTGTGAACGGCTCRCCATCCCTTTGAAGAGGTCATCTTTTCAAAGGTTTGCTTCATATTGAAGATATAATAGCAAGAAGTGGGCAAAAGGGATTTCTTTGCAAATATATGTTTTCAGATGATAGTGTCACATAGTTATATATCCTAAACCAAGCCCTTGCTTAGTTTTTTTCATGGCATGCAGTAAGTAATTGGGACTTCTCATGAGCGGATGACTGTTTTAGGCCTGTTGTAACACCTGACTTAATTGGGTGGTGATGGGACAGAGGATGAAAAATATCTCTGCGGATTCATGTGTCACACAAGAGGAGCCATGAGTGGGACCTTGCTTCATGCGCTGCAGATAGAGTGGTTTCCGGAGCTTCAGCTAATGAAGGACTCATCTGTCATATTTGGGGCTTTCACATCTTTTTGGAGTCCAGTTACAATGGAGGAGTCAAACAAGTGAAGGATTAAAAGTTTCTGTAGATGTTGGGTAACTGTTGAGTGCTTGTTATTTTAAGCGCCTCCCAGTTCCAACAGAAATAAAATAAGAGCCTGTTTTTCCGCTATAGATTGTTTATACTGAAAAGGATGATAGCATGGCTGTCTGTCTCTCAGATTGAAAACAGATCTCGAGCGCAGCTTGCTTCATTTAGAGAGGAGCTTGGCCAAATCTTCCTTCAGATGTATGCAAAGCCGGTGGGAATTCACCACTTGCAGCTGAAGGAAGGAACTGATCTCTAACTTTTTAATACAGCTATTGTATTTGAAGAGTTAACCCTTTTTATTTATTTCTGCAATTTCCATATTAACCAGTGATTATCCTTCTAGGCTGTCCTCTTTTTTTTTCAGCATTTGAGGTGACATGGCTTTAGACAGAAGGAGACCATTCCTAATTTTATTCAGTTTAACTCCATTGACAGAACCAAAGTTACGCTTACCAGGGCTGAGCATGTATTAAAGAATATTTAATGCAAATGTCTGTTGCATGTACAGAAACATAATAGTTGCAGCAGAGATTCAGTCAGCTAGGCAAAGAGCAAAGCAGTTTGCTGGGAGCTCCCACCCAGACCCAAACATCTCCTATAATACAGCAGCAAAAAAGACCTTGTCCTGCGTCTCTGCACTGGTCTTCCTGGCTGCGCGACTGCACCAGCTGGACCCTGGTCCCCAGCTTACCCACGTGAGGGCTGGGCATTGGCACAGCTAGGTGTTACTTTTATCTTTCCTTACAAGGAGGAAGACATGAGCAACACTTGTATTGCATCACTGAGCAACAAGGATTGCAGTGCATACAAAACGCTATGTTGGCATCCTTGTGACACTCTTAACCTTCATTTTCTGCAGCTTTTTATTTGGACATCTGCCGATCTTGTGGAGAATGCTGAGGAGACAGGAGTTTATGCACGATCTCTTCCTGCAGTGGTAAGTTGAGACACATCAGTAACATCGAATAGGGTAGCCCTGTAGCACAAATTGGGAAATCAAGGCACACAGGCCTGAATTACATATTTAGCATCATTCAGAAGGTCGGTAGAGGAGCTATAGAGAGAGCATTGATCTTTCTCTTAATGGCTTTATTTGCTGAAGACTGCAGTAGTTCCCAGTACATGCTGCTTTGGTCCTTTGAGGTTATTAGGTCTGAACTGTTACATGTTGGTGATTTGTACCATAATTCTTTTTTTTTTTTTTTTTTTTTTCTTCCTTCTCTTCTTGTAGGGCAGAGAAATATGGACCTATTGTACGGCTTAATGCCTTTCACAGAGTCTCAGTAATGATTCTGAGTCCTGAAGGAGTGAAGGTACTGCAAAATAAAGCTAAATAGGCAGTGGGGATCAGCCCATCCCTCCAGAAAGAGAGAGGTGGTGCCTGATGTTCAGGACAGTGCAGTGCAGCCAGTCTGTGCCTGCAGAGAAGGTGGCTCTGGCCGGGTTGGGAGGCGAGGTGCTCTGCTCTCTGGGCTGTCCTGATTTATTTTCTTCCTTGATCAGTTGATTTACTTTCTTACCTTTATTTAAACAGCAGATAGAGCAAGCACCCACCGTTTCTGAAAAGCAGATTCTCTGCAAGAGCTTAATAACTCAAATGAGCAAGGCACAAGGGACTGAATTTCTTCATCTAAATCTTTACAATAACCACAGAGTGAGATTTTGGGTCATTGGGCAAAAAGTGCTAGAGGCATGCAAAACAAGCTAGCAGCATGGGAACTGGGGAATGAGGGCACACCAAATAATTCACCTAGTCTTCAGACTATTGTTACAGGAGGAGAAGAGTGAACGTGTGAGTGGCTTTTTATGTTTTGTCTGGGAAACTGATTGCACTCAGTATTCACTGACCTGAGATTTGATTTTAGGAGTTCTTGATGTCACCACAGTACCCAAAGGATCGGCGGGTGTACGGTCGTATCTTCAACATATTTGGTGAGAGGTAGGCGAAACCCATCTGAAACCATTGTGATCTGAAAATAAGTTAAAGATTAATAACGTCACAGGCATGACACTTATTTTGACTCAGACCATTTACCTTAGTGTGGGGATTAAAGACTAATTCCAGACATATGTAAGCAGTGTGTACCTATTAAATTATGTGTCAAGTCAAATGTCTTCCCAGTCAGGGAGGAGGTTATGTTGGATTTTTTTTTTTTTTACCTTGATCGTGTATTTTTTTTTCCCCCTGTGGATGTTCAGTTAGTCTCAGAATAGTTTGCTCAAGACCATCATCAAACTTCTCGCTTAGATTTTAGAGCACTTAATTATTCCTTAATGCATGGGAGCTTCCAGCTCCTAAGTTCAATAACAAAAAAGGGGATTTTTCTCCATTAGCCTGAAGCTTTTAAAAATACGATAATCCAGTTATTATATTAATTATTTGCATAACAGCTGTAATGAACCAGAATCTTACTGGACTCAGCAGTCCACACCTACCAGGCAAAACATATCTGCTGTTCAGTCGTTGTCATCACAGTGATGCAACGACTGTGTACTCAAAGCAGCATGGTGCTCCCTACACATGGGAAAAATACAAGAAAGTAGATGTGGAAGAGTTATCTTTGTGACTACACAAGGTTTGGCTGGCTCCCTTGCTGAAAACTGTTCTTTTCCTTGTTTTCTGAAATGCTAGGTTTCTAGGGAATGGCTTGGTAACTGTTTGCAACCATGAGCATTGGCAAAAGCAGCGGAAGATAATGGATCCAGCTTTCAGCCGAACGTAAGGCAAATATATCTGGGATGTCCAGTCTGTTATTTCTTCTGTATTTTCATGGTTCTCCCTGTTATTGATCCATTTTTTAATATTTAGAAAGAGAAAAAAAACATGTGGTGCCAAAATCATGTTTTACGTAAGAGTCCAACGCACCATTTCCATGACAAGTATAATTTGACCAGACTTCCCATGGGGCACCCATATGAGCTCAGCAGAAAGGTCCCAGGGTTGCATATCCAGGAGTGTGGTGATGGCTGCCTTATCCTGTTAGAAAACAGACCTTGGGAATTTGACATGGGCAAGCCTCATCATTCACCTGAGTGATTCCCTATGGGAGATACAGTGTGATTGATAAGCAGGGGCTTGGTCTGGTTTGCTTGTGTGTGCCTCGGTGCATCGTGTTTAGGGTCTGAAGATAAAGTCCATTTGCTTCGGCGTGCACAGGCCAAAGCCCTTTGCCACGACAGCCATTGTTTACATGGCAGGACAGAGCGGGGCTGCTATAAGAAGAATTTAGCTCATTTTATTTGTTTGCTTTTTAAAGTATTAAGGCAAATTTATTATTTAAAAAAAAAAAAACAAACTTTACAATTTTCTATGGAAAATAATGAAGGTAATTTTGCCTGAGCAAAGGTGTCTTCTCCAGAGCCCCCATCACTCATTTTTATTGATTGTTCAGCTACCTGATTGGTCTGATGGAAACTTTTAATGAAAAAGCAGAGGAGCTGATGGAGAAGCTAGAGGAAAAGGCAGATGGAAAAAAAGAGTTTAGCATGCTGACGATGATGAACCGGGTGACTATGGATATCATTGCAAAGGTACCAGCTGTCCGCTTTCTTGTTTCCTCTGCGACTGGCAGGAAGGAATGGAAGTAACGGGTACCGGCAGCAGGACGGGATCAGGAGCCGGAGCCAGGGAACAAGACCTTTACCCACCAGTGCCAGAAGAGCTGAAGGACTAATTGTACCACTTCCATTCGGGCTGAGCCATAGGAAGGGGCAGTTAGGGAAGGGTTTGCACAGCCTAGGTGTGGCCTGCAGGATGGGAACCCTTGGCAAAAGCCCCTACAGCCTTATACCTCCCACCCCTCATGCCAAAAGGGGCAACCAGTGCTTGTTCATGTGTGGATGTTGTATTATTACCATTACATGTCAGCACGAAGTCTGCCTTACGCTGGCTTTTCCCTTCTCTATGCAAAACAGTTTGGGATGAATGGAGAATAATAGTAAATTATTAATCTCCCCAAATAAGGAGGAAGCATAATGTAGATATTACCCTTCCCTCACAGCCTCCTGCAAGGCAGGATCTAGCCTGAGGTATTTTTAGGGGAAAAGGTGGCGGTGTGAGGCCATCCTGCTCTTTCACCCCAGCCCCAGGGAGCCAGGAGGATGCAGCAAGTTGCTGCCTTTTTCTCTCCCGCTCCTCAGGTAGCCTTTGGCTTGGAATTAAATGCACTGAGCAATGACCAGACACCTTTCCCGCACGCTGTGACCATGGTTTTGGAGGGAATGACCAAGATGCGCATCCCCCTTGTGCAGGTCTGTACGCACCTCACTGCAGTCCTCTCTCCTCGCGTCCAGCTGAAGCCCCTGCTCCAGCCCGAGTGGGCCGGAGCTGTGCGAGGTGCATGTATGATGGGGAAAGGGTCATCAGTAGCTCCTTCCCTCCAATGTGCATTGAGATAAAATTCCTTAGTGCTTTAAAACACTTGCAAAATTAACATTAACATTTAATGCTTCCTTTCTGTCTTTCTGCCTTCTCTTCCCCCATGCATGTGTCATCTTCTCATATGGTTTTACACTTTCACACCCATCACTGCAAAAACTTAGATTTTTGCCATTTGTCGAAGAAGGATGGCAGCCTTCACTCAAGGTGGAGGAAATTTGAACTTTCTTACCGTAAAAAAATTATATTTTTGACAAAAATTCATATACTAGGAAATCATGGATGTAATCTGAAATATTTAAGTTAAAAATCATTCCACAGTTTCTCATGAAAGCTGTAGTTCAGGCTTCTAGAGCTCCTGTTTTCCTTTTTGGGCCCAGAGGTGAGATTCTGTATCACATGCTGCAGTTTCTCTCTGTGGAGAGGTGAGGAATTTTGCTTATGGTGCTCAAAACATCAGTTCTGACAAGGCAGGACATCAGCATGCCCAGATTGGAATATTTCTCATTTCAGCCCAAACCCTTCACCCTGGGGATGTTCACTTTGTTCCACGGAGAGCAGATGTTTTTGTGACAAATGTCATTTAGCAGAAAACAAGGTGCTCACTTGAAAAATAACACTGGCAATATTTTTTTACCAGCAAAAGGAATAAAATGACTAAAGAAATTCTGTATTCAGTACATGCCAGGGAAACAGAAGCTGGTAAAGGAGGTCAAGGAAAGCGTGAGGCTGCTGCGGCGTGTGGGGAAGGAGTGCATTGACCAGAGGAGAGAGGCCATCCAGAACGGGAAGGAAGCCACGCTGGATATTCTTACGCAGATACTGAAAGGAGATGGTAGGGGGCATGTCGGTGTTTGAGTGAATTTCTCTGTGGCATGTTTCGCCATGAGATTCGGGGAGGATTGTTTTGGGGATCTGAACTTTGATCCTCCTTTAATGTCTGTAGGAGGGCTTTTTCACACTGAAGGTAGTGAGAGTTGCTTTGAAAATTCCCTGAATCTTTGTGTTGGATCAAGTTTGATCACAAGTCACTACTGAGTTGCCCACTTGGCATCCCCTCCTGATGCCACCTCAGACAGAATGTGCAAAACAGGGCAGAGCATTCTGGCTATTCCAGCTGGGGCACAGGGACGTTTTCTAATCTCGTTTTCTTTTCTGTCTTGACAGCTCTGGAGGAAACTAGAGATGATGAAAACATTCTGGATAACTTTATCACTTTCTTTGTTGCAGGTTGGTAGCTATTTTAACATTTGGATACGTCATGTGGGAAGCTGTACTCATTCTTGGGCCGTCTACAGGATCATGATTAATGTCCTTGCTCACCCCAAGTGATGCTGCTGTAAGCAGGAGTCACTTGGTTGGAAGATAGCAGTATTATACTGGTGTAGGACCAGCTAGGTGAGGTCTGAAGAGAACCCTTAGTTTTCTCGTAGGCAAATGGTATGTTGTCCTCCTTCGGTCATATCAACACAGTGAATAATGCCAGGCCAGTGGTTTCCAACCTGCAGTGCAGAGAGCAGCATTGCCCGCTGGGGTGCCAGGCTATTCCTCACGGGGTTCTGGCCCTTCCTCCAGATCCTGCTGAACCCCACTGAAAGCATCTTTAATATATTCCACGTGTCTTCACATCACCTCACCCACACAAGCAAACGCCGTTCTTGCCTTAAGAGTATTATTCAATGCTTGCTAGGAGAGAGCACTGTCAAGACTATCAGAAAAATCAGGGGCCAAGATGATATGTGAGGTAAATAAGGTAGAAAGATTGATGTTGCAAGTCAGTAGGATTTAGGTTCCTAAGAAGGTGAGGTCAAAGCATTGTGCTCTCGCAAGAAAGATGTTACTGCAACAAATACATCTTTGTAGAAGTCTGTTTTCTGTAATGCTTTAAAATAATACTTACACCTGTCCATGAAAAAATGAAAACTATCCACATAAAGCAAACATTTCAAAGAAAGACCATAAGAAGCTCTGTTTTCCCTCAAAACCAGTAAATCCTTGCTTCTCGGGAGGACCATGTGTCCCATAATATGACAAGGCAAGTGTTGAACCTCACTGGCCCTCCTGTTGGGGAGCTTATAACCAGTAGGTGCCATATGCAGCCACTGCAGCTTTGAGTTGAGCAAGCTGGCTTGTATATTTACCAGCTATGTCTTGTTCTTGTCATTCTTGAAAGCTCCTTATATAGAATTTACATCCCTTTTAGTGTTTCCTTTAATTTCTAGCATACTTGAAATGAAACATTCGGGGCCTGATGTGTGATTGTGAACAGGAAACTTTAAACTAGTAGACCATCTTTGTATCATGTTATTATTTCATGCTAACCTTTAAACCAATCTTTGGTGTCATTAGGTCATGAAACCACTGCCAATCAGTTGTCATTTACAGTAATGGCACTGGCTCAGCATCCTGAAATACTGGAAAGGTATGTGCGTTCCAATTTGCAAATCCAGCTCACTGTTAATTTCAAGGTGAACTTAATTATAAGGATTATTAAAAAGCTAGGATCAATTCCCAATAAATTCTAGCCTCCCTTCCAAAATAAATAGTTTCATAGTCCCAATATATCTAAAATGTTTAAAAAGCTTAGATGGAATTGGAATAATTAATCTTAAGTGATTTTTTTTCAAAGCCTTTATACAAAGCTGGTCCTGAGTCCTGCCTGATTCAGCTGCGTTGTACATGCATTGCTCCATCCCAATATGAGGCACAAGTTCAGGCAGGCTGGCTGGGGATCACTAGGCATTTCCCCTGAGGATGGGAGTCAAAGTCCAACTCAGTGTCTGGAAAGTGAAAAATGTAATTTGTCAACTTGCCTAGCAAGAAATGGGCGTCTGCAACTAACATTTTTTTTAATTTAACTGCAGGCTTCAGGCCGAAGTGGATGAAGTTCTTGGTGCCAAGAGAGACATTGTCTATGAGGATCTTGGCAAACTCACCTACTTATCGCAGGTACTGTAGGAGTGAGGTAAAATACCAGTCAGAGCTGTTTGGTAGCACTTCTGCCATCTCATGGGAGTGCCAAGAGGAGCCCCACACTTTCAAAATTTTAAGAGCAATGTCAATATTTGATCCTGACAGTGTTTGTCCCCAGAGAGTCAGTAAGCAGGTACCGTGAGCCGTTTGCAGCAGCCCAGCCTTGATGGGAAGGATGCTCCTCGAACTTCTTTCCAAAATCTCATGATTCCTTCACTTCTTTATTTAATTATTACCAAGCTGGGAGCTAGAGCAGAGCTGCTTAATCCCTACCTGTTTAAGCTGAAACCATAGCTGTATTTTAAGAAGGGTTTGCAACTTCAAGCCCAACCTGTGCATGAGCTCCAGGCGCTTCCCAAACTCACAACTCTATTTTTGTTTGATTATTGTTAAAGCATTTCCAGCTATGATCTCACCATGCGCCATAAACTCAGCGGGATTTGAAGACATCCAAAAATAATGGCTATTTTTTTGCAATTTCAAATTTTTATTATTCAATCTTGAAACCCTCTTCAGTCACTTGGGGGGGGGGAAGTTTGGTCCTAAAAGAGGTCTTGTGTATAGAAATGCTGGTTGGTAATGAACTGCAAAGCCAGGGCTTGGCTACTCGCCAGCATTTGTGTTGCGTATCCTTTTTTACAAGATGGGGGACACCAGTAGCCCTCAGGAGAGGCTGAATCACAGTCCTGGCAGCTATTCTCCTCTTAAATTGCCTGTGATTTTAGTAATCTGCCATGATCGCTCTTCTCTTAAACTGCCTTGTCAAGGTGGGTAATGGTGTTTTACCATTTGCCATATCCCATCCCACAAATCACTGTGCTTTGGCAGCGGATAGACTTCAAAGGTGTATTTCTCATAAGGAAAAGGCATCTCTGTGATTACAGAAATCAGCAGGTTTCCTTAGGCTTCTCCAAACACCATCACTATTATACTACTCCAATTAGGACGAGGTATCTAAGCCTTTCAGTTTTAAGACAGATCACATGAGAGCCTCTCAAAGCAGACTGTTTATTTAACAGAACAAGCTTGGATCTGTACAACCAGAATCACAGTCACCCTTGGTCAGACCCAGTCCATCACTGGAGTATCAGAGATGACGGGACTCTTCTCCTGTCGCTCAGGCAATTCTGAATCCTTTTGTCCTTCTTTTTCATTAATCCACTCATGCATACACACCGTTAATTGCATTTGCAGTGCAATGCTAATGTGCACTGTTAATTAGGTTTCACTTCGATGAAATAAGCCATTCTTACAGCTCACTGCCACCAAAAGAACTGGTCTGATTCCATTTTTTCTCACTGTTCCCTATTCATTTTCCTTTGCTAGGTTGGTTTTTGTCATTTTGGTGCTCTGACCTGGCTCAGCTCCCCAAGCAGCAGAAGCAGGACAAAGGCAGGAGTGGGGGCGCAGTGCTGAGAGTGGGAAGGAGGTGGGAGCAACCACTCATCCTTGTGGCAGCTGGCACCGAGAACGGCTCATCAGTGGCATGAGACTTCACTCTTAGATATTCCCTTTGAATTTGCTTCCCAGCACTTTTTCACTTAGTTGTTGACCTGACTTGAGGTGTTAGATCAATGCATGGTATCTCTTGTGGTTTTTGCTTCTTTTTCTCTGTATTTTTCCAGTCGTAAGAAAGAACCAGGCCTGAAGGAGCTGGCTTAGCCATATATTTTGTCCACAGGAGTCCAAGGGAGATACACCAGCATCTGTTCCACAAGTCAAAAGCTCCCGTTTAGCCAAAGCAAAAGGCCATAGGGAGGTAATTAATTTTATTTCTGCTTCCTACACTGTATTAACTAACTGACCTTTTGTGCTTTTCGCTGACACAGGTTTTGAAGGAATCGCTGCGGCTGTACCCGCCCCTCCCGGGGACGATACGCTGGATGGAGAAGGAGCATGTCATTGATGGCGTCAGAATTCCTGCAAACACGATGCTCATTGTGAGTCCCATCCACTGGCAGCAGCTTTTAGCTGCTGCAGTCAATCCAAATGTAATGGATCTGTGTATCAGAGGGCCAAAACACTCCCTGGATATATTTCTACTGGCCTCTCTGAAATTTTGGGCAAAACTGGGGTATGAATTGGGACTCTGGATTGTTTTTGCCTGGGGAGTGGAAGGCAGTTATTGTTTTGGACCTATGACAGCAAAGAGGCATTTTCAGTGTGCTGTTCCTGACTAACACAAATAAACTCTTTCTTGACAGTTCAGCACTTACATAATGGGAAGGATGGAAAGGTATTTCAAGGATGCGCTCACTTTCAATCCAGACCGATTTAGCAAAGATGCACCTAAGTGAGTTTGTACTCCCAGGTTATTAAATATGTAATAAGGAACCATTACAGGAAGAGATTTCAAGGGGAAAAAATGTAGAATAAAACTTATTTTTCCATTCCAGTATGAGTAATGCTAAATCCTTATCCAAATGCAAATAGAGAGCAATAATGTGCAGCTTTTGTACAGAAGTTCTTTAGACCTCATGATACCTTACAAAAAAGACCAATTTATTGTTTGTTTAATTTTTAAATATTTAATTTTAAATATTATTTATTTATTTAATGTTTATATTGAGGTCAAAGCTTTGGGCCAAAACCAGGTTGAATATTTGCCTTAGTGCAATACAAAACATTTAATGTGCGGCAGCCCTGGCCCCAGGATGCTTGAAGTGTCTCCACATTAGAGAGGGGACAAGGGGCTGAGGGACAGAAGATGCTGTTCAACCACGTGGGCAGGCAGCCTAAGTCTTATCAGTAGGCGGGAGTGCAATAGGAGGGACCTAAACAGTTGGTGCTGATCCCTGCATCTAACTACTTCATGAGTCAGGGGCTTTACTTCAGCCTAGAGTTAGTCTGGTCCCCTGAACCAAATGCCCCCTCACTCACATGTTTCAGAGCTGCCCAAAAGAGCAATAATTGGGTGGATCGTCCTGACGGGCTGGAGAGCATTTAGAGTATGCTTGACATTCAGCTTTGAAATAAGGTTTGCACGCATCAAAACAGCTATGTAAGCTGAGCCATATAGTAAACGGAGATGACGAGGAAACTTGCAGCAGAGCTGTATTGCTGCTCTGAAACAAAAAAATGTTAATTTGGAGATTATCTTAAGTCAGCTAGGTGAGGTGGTATTTAGACGATTTCCTTGCTGCTGTGATGAAATATTTGCTTATTTCTTTACAACCAAGCTGTCAGAGTGACAGTTTTGAACGTTTTTCTTTGCAGGCCATATTACTGCTATTTTCCATTCTCTCTGGGACCCCGATCCTGCATCGGGCAGGTGTTTGCACAGGTAAGCAGAGGCTTCATATGTGAGCACTGGGCCAGCTCAGGGTGTGCTGGCCGTGGCTGGTGGTGGGGGGCGAAAGGCCACACCGATGGTGCACCGACCGTCTTCCCTCTAGAGGGAAGATCCCCACCATGCCCATGACAGGACATGTCTCTCAAATGCTATCACGTGAGCAGAGATACATGTACCGAACTGGTCCCACATCACCCGAGCCCACATGCAGCCAAGGTGCCTGCAGGGGAGGGAGCAGCAGGCTGCTTTCCCTCTGAACTGTCCTGGGTCACCCTGCTTGAATCCAGACCCCTTGATGGGAATCACAGTCAATGTCCGTTTGCCAGCTGAGGTCAGACACATGGGGGTGAGCAGGGGCTCTTAGGGACCATCCTGTGGCTGCAGCTGGCAGAGTCAAGGCAGGGAAAACATCAGCTGGCAGAAGGGCACAAGCCAGGACTGGCTCTGAGAAGGTGAGGAGGGGACTGCGTGGATGGGAGGAACAATTTAATGAAGTATGTGAGTACCTGAGCATGGCAGAGAGCATTTCAGGACAGCAGGAGGCCAGCTCTTCGGGTCTGTGGTTTGGGTTCATCTAAGCACCAGTGCTGAAAATCTTGGTTTTAGTTAAACCAAGGTTAAAGTGCTTGGTTTTACCTCTGATTTCCAAGATGGGGTTAACACATGAACACAGGGACAGATCTTAGTGCCTGTCAGTTGTCTTCAAATCCAGGAAACCCCAGGCAACTCTTCTTCCTGCCCAAACTCAGCCGGCTGCATTAACAGAGTAACATTTAACTTTTAAATCTCTATATTGACAAAGCAGCATGACACAACACACTGACTTTAAGTAGCTGCAGTCCAAGCTGTATTTGCTGTCACTGATGACGACTTTGCTTTTCTTCTTAACAGATGGAGGTGAAAGTGGTGATGGCAAAATTGCTGCAGAGGTTTGAATTCCAGCTGGTACCAGGACAGAGTTTTAAACTCTTGGATGCAGGAACCTTTAGGCCACTAGATGGAGTAATGTGTAAATTAAAGCCAAGGAGCCCTGCAAGAGGCTGCCAGGCGTGACTACTCAGGGAGGGGAGCATGACATGGTAGTGGTAGCATTTCTTCTGATTTTGAAGATCTTCACACTGATCAAAGGTTAGATTTTGTAGGCCCCTTTAGAGGATTACTAGACTGAAATTTTTTCTAGCCTTCCTCATCATTTACTGAAGAAAATCTTAGGAAAGTCACTCTAGTGAGCATTTTTGATGTGGAAGCATACCTGGAATTGCAAAGCCTGTTATTTTCCTGGGGGACTATTTGGTCCTGACCAGACTTGGAAAAGAACATCTTTTCACTGGAGTATCCCTGGAGCTCCACACAAACCTACACTCAAACCCCAGCTGATAGTTTCCACTAAGTTTACTTAAGACACAGCATGGTCTAAGTAAGCCCTTGTTCGGGGAGTTTCCTACTGACACAATGAAATCAGAAAACTTAGTAGAACACAAGATTTGGGCTGAACTTGGGAAGAGAAGTTTGGAGCTATTCTTTTGGTCAAAGCAATTTTCCCATCCCTGCTCTAAATGAGAAGGACGATTGATGGGAGCAATCTGAAACAAAAATCAGAGACTGGCCACACTTCTCCTTGTTGCTTCTGCCTCATTTTTCTTCAGTGTCTCCTACTTTTCTTCAAGTATTATTCAGGAAATTCACAATCCGTGCTGTAGAAAGGGGCTCTTCTGCTGCCTACTACCCATCCCCACAGCCTGTGCTCATTATACTGAGATACTGTTCTTTTGGGGGGTCTTGCTGGGTTTATTTTAACTTGGATCCTTTTCCCCATCTGGCTCACCATGAAGCTACACGAACGCTTGGACCAGACAGTCTAGTAGGTACAGCAGGGTTGGAAGTAAGTGCCTGAAACCAAATGCTGCTTAAAATGGTACTGCCACTGAAGAAACGCATCTGCAGCTTGAGCCAGAGGCAGGAGAAGGTCCTGCACCCGCTTCTTCTGCAGATGTGCCAGAATTGCTCGCTGCGTGCAGGCTTGCAGCCTGGCTCTGCTAGGGAAAAAACCATCATGTGAAAATGCTACCTTCCAGTAATACATGGATACGTATCTATCATGAAATACAGGGAATTCAAGACATTTGGTGCTGCAACTGTTATTTCTTACCTTTTTGAATTAAAAGGGCAAGAATGCAGTCTGTACGCTGTCAAGTTCCCGTGGTGGTTTCCACACCAGGAGAGTAACGTCCCAGAGCTTTCCCTGGCTCTGCTGCTGTTATACGCTGTCTTATCCAGTGCAGCAGTGGGATAGCAGGCCAATAAGGTTGATGCAGCTTTTGATAACACAAGCAATGTTATACAATGTATTAATATGACTTATACCCAGAGGTACCAATACTTGTATTGCTAGGGAAGGTTTAGTCCATCTATTGGTAGACCAGCTCTTCAATCCCTTGTGCTGGAGATCTGCTTATATCCTCCTAGACATTAATAAAATCTCATTGGGAAAACTGAGGACTCTCCAGCTGGACGTGTGTTCCTGGGAGCTGATGTGGTCAGGAGTGGGGCGCTCTATGCCAGTCAGGCTAGTGGTGTAACAAAGGCTGAATCCTGAGAATATGTCAAAGGGAGGGAAGTATCTCAGCGGTGTAGGGGGTGGTGGGGGAAGCTGTGAACAGCACACAGACAGCTCAACAGACACGCTGGCAAATTGTGCTGTGGAGATGTGAGACGCCACCACGCCAGCTCTCTGCTCTGCCCTACTAATGAATGAGTTGAGATGCATTAGTCGCACAAACACGGACTCCCTTCTGCTACCTCTGCAGCGGGGGTGGACATCTCCAAGGAGGGCTCAAGGGGAGTGGTAGCATGTTAAAACCCTGTAGCGAGTTTTGTCAGACCTCATCTGCCCGAGACCAGAGCTTCCTGCCTGCTCTGTGCTTACCCTTCTCAGAGGATGCTCTTCCTGCTCTCTCTGCAAGGCCAAATGCCATCCAGCTTTCCAGGGACTGCTGACACAGGCCTTTCTCCTGTTCTTGCACCCAAGAGCTCTTGCCAGACTGTTGCCTGTCAATGCTTACCGCTTTCCAGCAGATGGCAAGCTCTCCTTGTCGATGCACCCAACAGGAGCAGCGTTCCTCAGCCTTGACAGCTCGTCTCTTAAGAGACAAGCTGTCCTGGCTTCTCCAGGGCATCATACCACAGGAGTAGGTGATGCCCTGTGATGTGCAAACACCCTGCAGTGTTCTCATGGTTTCATCCTGCACCCCTAGCCAGGAGGTGATCCCTTGTCTGCCAAAAAAAAAGGAGCAGGTTCAGGAAAGCTGCTCCCTCGGGCCCTATATGCCAGCTGGGTGCCAGCACAGGCTCTGCCAAACCCTGTTGAGAAACTTCAGGCCAGAAGTGCCTAGGGAGAAACAGCTGTGCCTGCCATGGGCTATAAAAAAACCTGGGGGCTGCAGCTTTCTTGGACACCACAGAAAAGGACAGTTTCTCCTTATTCTGGGGAAGAGAAACACATTATTTCACTTCTGGGGCAAGCAATCATTATCTGCACCAAGCACTCTACTAGGGATTGTGGACGGTAAGGCAAAAAAGCAGAGCAAGGTCTGTCTCCCGCATGCTCTTCCCAGCTGCTTGTAGGAAAGTATCATACCTGCACCTAATTTTCTTCTTACCCTTTTCCTGGTTCTTAGGCAAAGCAAAGAAAAATCTGGAAATGGCTGGTGGGGTGACTTTTCCCTGGGTGCCACCCAGGCAGGGCCCAGTGCAGCCCTGTATGGCGTGCCTGGAGGCTGGATGCAAAAAGGTTTCGCAGTTGACATGGAACTGCAAAGCCAGGCTGCTCAGGACGGCTCCTGCCCCTGCACCCTGCAGGTAGGAGCCTGCCCTCCAGCAGCTCCTTTTGCTTTTACCCTGCCCCAGATGTGCACGCTTGCAGACAGACAGGAACTCTTTGGAGGCAGCCAGAAGCTCAGCTGGCAGAAGTCAAGGTAAGCAGCTGCCCCCAAAGATGAGGGCACCGCTGGCAACACTCACTCCCAAGAGTCTTTCTCAGAGGCGTCTAAGTCTTCCTCCTGTTCTGACGGATGCCTGCTGCAGGTGCAGCCTGTGCCTCCCTCTTCTGGATTGATGCCCAGGACTTTCATGTATGTGCTCGGAGCGAGGACTTCCCCCTAGGATTTCTCCCCTGTTTTTTTATGCTAACCCAAGAGCTTGATCTTACCGCTTTAATATCAGTGTCACAGAGAAGAAATGCTGCTGCCTAGACCTCTTGGGACAGGAGGGAACCAGTTAAGAGGACAAGCACCCAGAGGAGCCTCTGTCTTTCAGAGGAAGGCAAGTTCCTTCACTGCTGGCATGGGAGAAGGGGATCCTTTCTCACCCCAGCTAGTCAGGAGCACAGGAGACTCCCAGTTTGCATCTACACCTCCTGTACAGACTCACCTGCATTTCCAGAGAGGAGCCCAGCTAGCATTAGTGCCAGGAGGGAAACGGGAAAAACCACCACAATTTTGCATGAGAGGAATCTCCTAGCCCTTGCAGGAAGCCAGGAGAAGCTCAGAAGCACAGGATTCAATCAATCACAGTCATTGCAATTATAGCACAGCCTGATATTTTCTGAACAGTGGTCAGCCTTCTGCTCCATCTATAGCCTCTGGGGGAATGAATGTAGATAAGAAAGCGTAAGATACTGTTCTCTATTGCTGGAGCCAGGTATGCAGAGCAGGAATTGGGATCTTTTGTTCCCTTTCAGGCTCATCTATCCAGCCATGGCCAGCTCTTAGTTGCTTTCTTCACCGCAGTAGCTTTGCTAGGGGTGTGCAGCACGTCTAATCACCGTATCTTCAGAAAACCTCCTAGGTGCTCCTAGGATGGTGCTCCTGGGATGTGGTGGGCCTAGTGCCCACACAGGATAACTATACATGCATTTGCACTTGGTGTGGTTATACGATGAAAGCTGCAACAGGAGGCCTTCCCTGGATCTAAGCAACAAATGCTATTGAGAAAAGACAATCACAAAGCAGGTGTCCACAACACGTACCCAACCCATCTCCTCCACACAGCGCTCACATGCTGGCAAAGGCAATAAAGTCAGGCAGAAACTTCCTTCTGCTTCGCTACAAGAGAGGGATGGGATGGGATGGGATGGGATGGGATGGGATGGGATGGGATGTACTGGGTCCAGCAGGACTGTTGCACCTCCTCTCAGTTTTCTCCCAGATTGCCACATTTTGTGTTCTCCTGGAGTTAGGGACAAAAGAAGCACTTTTAGAGGAGGAATAACATTTCATCACTGAGGCAGTGGGTCTGCTCTTCTTCACTCCTTCAGTGATATCAGGGACAAGGCAGGCACCAGCGGGGTGGGGGAACTGTCCACAATGGGACACCGCAATGCTGCTGGCATCTCAGTAGGATCATTTTAAGGTTTCTCCATCTTGCTGCCCATGCCAATGCTTTGGTCTGCTCTGCAGGACACTTGATGACATTATTTGTAATTAATCACTGCCTATCTGTCTTGTGGTGAGGTTTGGAGGCTGCACCCAGGTGACACTGACACTGAAGGGGGGCCCTTTACTCTGTTTTACTCCCTGTGACCTCAGTTTCTTGCTGTAGACTCAAAGCCCCTCAGCTGTAGGTACTGCGAGTCAGGGAGACTCAGAAAATGGAAAATAAAATGACATAAAGAGGTCAAAGTTAGCAGGCTCAGAAAACTTTCTACAATGCCTTCCCTTCTCTCATAAGACCTCTGTGTGAAATGTTTGGTGGCAAGCCCTGCCCCGCTCACCATGCCCACGTGTGCCCATGCATAGGTCCACGCAAGGTACTGAGTATTTTTCGTCTGTCTCTGAATCAGTAGTGATGGGTGTTTAACAAAACGGGAACTACTGACTGGGGTATTTCCCATTCAAGCCCTGAAGTTTCTCCTGGCCTTGTTCTGCTCCACTATCTCAGCGGGCTCTGGGGTGGACATGGTCAAAGCTATTTGCCATCCACTGTGGTGAGCAGCTCGACTCCTCCGTGACGGCAGTTTGCTCTATGTTCAGCACTTCTTTGCTCCCTCCCAGGGCCTATGACACACACGAGCTCTGCTCTGAACTTCTCCAATGGTTTTGTATCCTCAGAACAAACCATTTTCTGATCCTCCTTCTGGTTCAGCCAGCAAAGGCCCCTAGAGCTCCTGGGAGCGAGACGGTGCCCAGGAGCAGGACCTCCACCTCTTTTCAAGGACTGGTACTTTTTCCCCCTCTCTCTTCAAAACACTTAGGTGACATCTATATTAACAAAGGAAATATGCCCCGGACCTTTCCCTGGCACTGAGGCAGACCGGCACAGAACAACTGTGTCTATCGAGCTCTCTTATCCTTCAAAATATGGTGACCGTGTGCAACCTGCGTGTCAGGAATGGTCTCTGGCACATCTTGACTCTCAAAACATACCAGGAATTGCCACGAGAGTGCTAGTGGCCAGGGGCTGCTCTAACAACGTGGCTATGGGAAGATCAAGTGCCAGTGCCTAGGAACGTACCTCGCACTTTAACTTTTCCAGTCTATACTAGGCTGAAGACTGTCTGTCTTTAGAGCCAGTCTGTGCCAGCCGGCTAGCCCTGCTAGCAGGCCATTTAGTTCCAATACTGAACTTCTGCACCTCATCCTTCCTCTTCAGCTCCATGCCCTCCTTCTCTCAGCAATGCTGCTTTCCACACATCTCCTCTCCTTCGCCGTGGAAACATCACCACACTGATGTCTCATAGAATCATAGAATCATTAAGGTTGGAAAAGACCTCTAAGATCATCAAGTCCAACCATCAACCCAACACCACCATGCCCACTAAACCATGTCCCTAAGCGCCTCATCTACACGTCTTTTAAATACTTCCAGGGATGGTGACTCCACCACTTCCCTGGGCAGCCTGTTCTAATGTTTAACCACTCTTTCAGTAAAGAAATTTTTCCTAATGTCCAATCTAAACCTCCCCTGGTGCAACTTGAGGCCATTTCCTCTCGTCCTATCGCTAGTTACTTGGGAGAAGAGACCAACGCCCACCTCACTGCAACTTCCTTTCAGGTAGTTGCAGAGCGCGATAAGGTCTCCTCTCAGCCTCCTCTTCTCCAGACTAAACAGTCCCAGTTCCCTCAGCTGCTCCTCATCAGACTTGTTCTCCAGACCCTTCACCAGCTTCGTTGCCCTCCTCTGGACACACTCCAGCACCTCAATGTCCTTCTTGTAGTGAGGGGCCCAAAACAGAACACAGTATTCGAGGTGCGGCCTCACCAGTGCCGAGGGGCACGATCACTTCCCTACTCCTGCTGACCACACTATTTCTGATACAGGCCAGGATGCCGTTGGCCTTCTTGGCCACCTGGGCACACTGCTGGCTCATATTCAGCCGGCTGTCAACCAGCACCCCCAGGTCCTTTTCCTACAGGCAACTTTCCAGCCACTCTTCCCCCAGCCTGTAGCGTTGCATGGGGTTGTTGTGGCCGAAGTGCAGGACCCGGCACTTGGCCTTGTTGAACCTCATGCAGTTGGCCTCAGCCCATCGATCCAGCCTGTCCAGGTCCCTCTGCAGAGCCTTCCTACCCTCGAGCAGATCAACACTCCCGCCCAACTTGGTGTCGTCTGCAACATGCTGTCATGCTCCAGCTGTCCTTCTCCTCTTTGGTCCATCTATAGGATTTGCTTACTGTCTATAGTGCCCCCATACTGAGGTCCAGTTGAGGGTCTTGGACTCTTTACCCCATGCCAGCGTCCTTACTGGACCAGTGCAGAAGTTGTTCCTCCAGTACCCATTGTAAAAATATTAAAGAACTGCTTCCTTCTTTTCAAATGGACTTTATTTAATTAAGCCTCAGTCTCTCTCCATTTCCTCAGAAGATCACAGCACTGTAAGCTACAAGCAGATGCTGGAGCATCTCCAGTGCCTGAGGCACCAGCAGTGACCAGTAAGCAACTATGCTGGATCCACCCCGAGGATCCTAGCAGGGGATACTGGCACCAAGCACCAGGGAAGAGTCCAACTCTGTGAGGTCTCTTCAGCTCTTCTGGTATGTGTTGATCCTTGTCTCGCTCACCCTCACCTTCCATCTCTTCCCTCTTTACCTCCTCTCCCTTCTTTCATTTGCACAAACCCTCCAAGGAACTAAAGGACACTCAAATGACCACGTACTCCTCTGTTACATCCTTGCTGCAGCACTTTGCTGTGTTTCCCATTCGAGGTGTCAGCTCCATCAAGTGAGGCCACCTCTTGTGCCGTTGTCTGGAAGAAGCCTTGCACAGCAGAGCCATGATTTTGGCAGGAATCCTTAAGTGCTACTATAAAGCAAAGAAATAATTAATCATTATTTTTATGTATCTGTGAGTCTTCTCTAATAGGTCTTGATATTATTACAGTGCTGAGGACATGCTGAAATTAGATAATACTACACTCAGCTAGCATCTATTCCCTTGGAAACACAGGTAAAAATGCATTTAATAGCTCTCCAGTGACAATGAATATTCATTAATATGACACAGACATATACTTGATTTGAAAATAAGGGCAGTAATTAAAGAGCTATTAAGGTTAAAAAGCAACAAAGGAAATTCAACTACTGAAAGAGCTGTTCTGGGATCAGCCCCTAACCTATATGTTCATGGATAAGCACAGGCGGCCTGAGATCTTCTACATTATTTTACATATCATTGGACTGCAGGGTCTGCCTTCCCTCCCAAACTCTGTGACCTGGAAATGTCCTGATGAATTCAGAGTTCATTTTTCCTGCTGTCTTACAGAGCAGCTGTACCCGTTGTGGTGCCGCTGCTCCTACCCGCTCACACGCTGCTCCTGTGATGTTGAACCGACGAGAAGTGGAGGGGAAACTTTCTGCAGGCTTTTGGGAAGGAAGCTATTTATAATCGATTACTTACATTCATTATTTCTATTAAAATAGTCTTGGGGATCACCGGTCATGATAGCTGCCTTGCTGTAATCTCTGAAAATCTCCATCCTGCAGGCCATGCTATTAAAGTCGAGTTTCTCAGAGAGGTTTCACAAAGGTTCCTTTCCAGGGGTGGCTTGAGAAAGCAACCTGAGCAGTGCGTGTTCTGTGTTACGAGCGAGTCAGGAGAGAGGCACTGGCACTGCTGTACATGGAGGGAGGCAAGGAGGAGCAGACGTGTCCAAGGGCAGCGGCAACACTGCAGGACCAAGTGGTCGCACTGCTTGCTCACGGCCAGGACAAACCCTGTGTAATCTCACCCACGGTGTCTCGCCGGTCTCCTCCTGGTGCAGGCAGAAACTGCAGGCTCTCAGCAGAGCTGGGTCCCTCGGAGACAGGGCGGTGGTTCGGTAATAGCAGCCACCCCAGCCAGCAGAGGAAAAGCGAGACGTGCATCCTCCAAACCCAGGTGTGCTGCCAGGAGGAGGTTACTGCACCAGGCCGTGCATCACCTTTCTGGGGAGGGTCTCTCAGGCTAGTTATGCCACTGAAGAAATTACAGCAGAAACTGAAGCAAATCAGGCGGAGAGGCAGAGCATCATTTTACTTTCTAACCCAGCAGCGTAATGGTAAATAGAAAAGTAGATCAACCCATTGGGCTGGTGTTTCAGGCCACTCAGTGAGGACAGTTAACTGCGTATCACCTAAATTAGAAGCAGATAAACCGCATCTGCCTTTGCCCTAAGCTAACTCGACTGACTCCCGGCACAGCAGCGCGCGGTGCAGACACGTGTATAAAACGGGTGATGGAGCCAAGGCAGGCACMCCATCCCGCTTTCTCGCAGCCATCTCGGCAACACTCTCCTCGCTTTTGCAGGTACGTGTGTCACAGAAGGCAGCCCTGAGCTGGCTATGTGTCACCAGGCTGATCGATTTCCTCACAAATAATGGTAAAGTTGCGTTTTCTGCCTGGATTGGCTGGTTTTGATGGAGGAGGGTTTTGGTGGTGTTTTTTTCTGGAAACAATTACAATTCCATGCTTTAGGCAGCGTATTGCTGTTTCAGCCTAACAGGGTTTACCCTTCTAATAAGAGAGACTGCCAGCGTTTGCATTTCTTAGAAACCTAACCTGAGACTTTTCAAAGGCACGGGAACGTGATAGTTCTTACTAATTTTAATCCGTTTTACATCCCCCGGCTGCATTCTGCGGTAACTTTCGCAGGACTGACGAAATTCTCGCCCGTGAAATCAGCGTGTTTTGCTATAAACAGCCTCCGTTGGAAGGGTGGGGCGGGCGTCTGCGGGGACGTACCGCTCGCTCCCGGCAGCTCTGATTCCCAACCCGGGCCACCTCTCCCAGAACTGCTTCGGCTCCGCCGCCGCAGCGACCCGCCCTTCCCGGGCGGTCGGTGCCGCCGCTGCCGCCCGCGGGCTCCCCTCAAGCAGCGGCTGCCCCGCAGGGCCGGGCCGGGCCGGGCCGGGCCGGCGGGGGTGGGGGCGCCCGG
>JAYKAV010002866.1:2831355-2922847 GCA_035582835.1 Phoebastria nigripes | reverse complement strand
GGCGGGCGGGCTGGGCTGCGGCGACCTGAGCCTGGCGACGGGCGTCAGCGTGCTGGGCTGGGGCTTCACCAAGGTGGTGGCGCGGGCGGCGCTGGCGGGCGGCGGCGCCGTCGCCCTCAAGTCGGTGCACGGGGCGGGCCGGGAGGTGCGGCAGTGCGTGCAGCGCTACGGGGCGCCGGCGGGCTGCCGCCGCCTGGCCGCCTACAAGCTGCTGAAGGAGGTGACGCTGCTGCAGCGCCTGCAGCATCCCGGCATCGTCCAGGTACGGCGGGGCGCGCCGGAGCGGGGGGGTGCGGGATGTGCTCCCTCGGTACGGAAATATTTCGGGGGGGGTGCGGCTCGGTGCCGGGGCTGAGCCGATCCGCCCGTGTTGCCGCCTCCCCGCCCCGTCCCCGGGCGTCCCGGACCTGCGGGCGCTGGCAGCGGCATCGCTCTGACTATCGCTCCTTCCCTCCCGGCAGCTGCACGGTCAATGCTATGATAATAGCGGAGATCCTGAAATACGGGTCACAGCTATGCTGGAGCTGGGATCCCCCCTGGAGATGATTCAGCTTCTGCAGACCCCCTGGGAGGAGAGATTTAAAGTAAGAAAACAAAGCAAAGGGAGTTTTATCAGTCGCTTTTAGACCGTAAACTGGATAAATGCGAAGAGCCGTGGTGACTGCTGGGGCAAACGTGATTGTCATGCTGACGCTCTGTTTGCTCCCGCAAATTGCCCTTAAATCGTTTTGCTTTCACTCCTTTTAAATCACATTAAAATAGCCTTAGCCTGGCGTCTCGCTGTTACATCCCTTCTCTCTGAAGCAGTGTTGAGAGAGCTACATCTGGGAGGAAATGGCCACAAAATCTTGCTCAGGGCTGGGGTGGTGTTTAATACCCAGTATTACACTATAGTGCTAGTTTTCCCTCTATATTCTTCCACTCCACGGAGGGGCTTTCCTTGCGAGGCCCCTCAGCAGGCTGGCTCTGACTCGGGAAAGCCATCTCGCCGCGCGCTGAGTCTGTTGTTTTCTGCGTATTACCTATTTTAGGTAGCAAGCTGAGCAGCCTGTCTCTCACCATGTGTTTGTATGATGTTTCTGATCTTAGTTCTTTAGGTATTGCTGTAGTACAAACACTACTAAATTGCTTTCCTCCTGCTGTAGGTGCTAGAATCACATCCCTGTTAGTGAGATCTGCCTTGTCTCCTAAGCATCCCACATAGGGACTCTTAAGCTCCCTAGGAACATAAATGACTTACGACATGGCACTTATTTTGGTTATAGCTTGTATTGCAGTTTGCCTCAAGGTCTCAGTTGGGGGTTCACTACTACTTGTTTGGTTCCCAGGAGGAAAGAGAGCATCAAGTAGAAGCATGGGTACCTTAATGTCAATAAGAAATGCTTTGGGCAAAATAAAAACACAACAAAAGTCCCAAAATAAAATCCCTGCCTGCATGTGGTCCTTAATGTTGAAGAGGAACCTTGCCATCCAAGCCAGAGGGGGAGCGTGGCAACTGTGCTCAGCTGCGGGACATGAAGCTGGGATTCTTATGATTGCTTCACTAATGATGTTAAAACAGCGTCAGAGCTTCCAGAGTAATTTCTCTTGGCCTGCGGAGTTCCACTTCTGCTTACAAACTATTTCATACTGGCTTCTACATAGCTTTCCCAGCACCTCATCTTCTCAAATGTGCCAAAGTGTCCTGTAGAGCTAGAAACCCATGATGCTGGATTAGCTGGTGGTAAGGTCTGGTATGGTGGCGTTAAGATTTTAATAATCTTTTGACTGATGAAGACACTAATTCAGAATTTACACTGGTACTGTCTAGTCCTGTTACCTAATTAGGGCGTCTAAATGGATGGGATTCCCCTCTGATGAGCCACATCAGATACCAGTGATTCTGCGAGCTGTTCCAAAGGAACAAACCCTCACGCCTGCACAGATCGCTATTGGAGGCAGCGAGGGGTGGCACGGGTCTGCCTGGCACATCCTAGTTGATGATAGTTTGTCTGATGCCAGGGCTCCCGATACTGAATGAAAACTGCTGCAAAAAGCTACTTGAACAAAGTGCTGGTGCAGTATAAATGCGTTCTTCTAGCTCTAGTTTGTTCAAAAATCATTTACTGAGCTTTTTGCTGGATCAGGTACTGTCTGACCTTTCCCTGCTGCCAGAAAGTTGACATAAAAGCAAAAAAGCTGGCAATAAATACATTGCATACTTTGGTTAATTCTTCAGAAGCATGATTGTGTGCCCAAATTCATACTGCTGAGTGACGCAGCAAGGCATGAATCTGGTATTAATGACCATGGAGCCTCAGTCTGTATGGAGCAGCATGGGGGAAGGGAGGGGAATGTATTAATTCTATGCCAGAGAGGGAAAAAACCCTTCTGATTTCAGCTAGCAAATCAATATAGCTCCTGAAACATGAAGGCTGCTATTGTTTTCCTCACAGCTTTCTCCTCTAGTTCCTCTAACTGCAAATGTCTCTTTTTGTATATGCACGTTTTTAAAAAATGTTGCTAAACTACTTACCACAGTCAAATCCTGTGGCAATGTTGATAATAAATTTTGTAGCATACATATAATTACCTTTTAAGTACTGTATGCTTTTTTTTTGCCTTTAATTTCATTGAATGCCCTCCCCTTTGTTCTACTTCCAATTTAATAGCTGGTTTTAATCTGTTTTTCCCATGCATATTCATCTTCTCTTTCTCAGATTTGCCTGAGTCTTGTGAAACTGCTGTTTTACTTGGCACATTCCCCCCTGGGTTCAATAGTCCTCTTGGATTTCCAGCCGAGGCAGTTTGTTATGGTGGATGGAAACCTAAAAGTGACAGACATGGATGATGCCAGCACTGAGGAACTGTCATGCAAGGAAGATAATGACTGCACACTTGACTTCCCTACAAAAAGCTTTCCTCTCAAATGCTCTGTGGTTGGGAAATGTGAAGGAATAAATGAAAAGAAGAATCTTTTCAATGCATATCGGTATGTCCAGCGAGATGGGGGAAAACTCTGGCATGGTTGAGCTCACACACTGCCACGTAGCCTCTAGCATCTTGCATTTCTTCCATGCAGTGATTCCCCCTCACCTCTGTCAAAGGGTAGTTAAGGATCGCTTTGAAGCAAGTTTATTTTCCTTATAAGGCAGGAGAATAGTGTAGTAGTTGTCTGGTGAGAATGCAGGCATCTTTCTTCTGCTGCTCCCTTTCCCCAACGCCCTCTGGAAACTTGCCCCAAAGGTTGCACCTGTGAATTTATTGTTTGCCAAACAAGCCCTGGCATTTGACATCCACGGGCTACGTTTGCTGAAAGCAGTGGCAGCGCGGGCTACCTGCCAAAGCCCACCAGCTTTGAGCCCCTGTTGTTGGGAACAGGCTGGCTAACTCTTCCCTTGAACTCCGTGTCTCCCTACGGAGACTATGGGCACCTATGGAAGAGCGATGAAACACGTAACGGGCAGCAGGCTGAGACGGCTGCAGCACTTCATGTAGGCCACCAGCTGAAAGCACGAGGACGTCCACTCACCGTTGATGCTTGGCAGGTCAAGTCCCGGAGGAAGCTGGATATTTACACAGAAGGATTTAGTAAGAGAGCGTGTATTTCAGGACTTGGTGTTAAAGGGCAAATCCCTGCATAGATTATTACAGCCTTGCTGTAATGAACTTGCCTCTTGTAGAACAGGAGTTTTCTGGAAAGTTCAGGGAATGAATAGGGGAGTGTCCAGCCTTTCCAGGGGTAATAAGAATGCCAAACCTTTCCAGGGCAAGGGAAAGGTCTTGCATGAGTCTTCTTCTGTGTAGGTCTTTTTTTGATGGGAAATCCATTGCTAAGTGCACAAAAATGGCCCTGGGGAATGAGGGAAAGCTCCGTTGCGTGAGCCTTTGCAAGATAGATTTCACGTGGTGCTTGGCTGCACGCTGTGCTGCAAGGACCAATGTTTCAGCCCAACTCATAGGAATGGACTGTGAGATGCCCATGAAGTGCTCAAACATAACTTAATAACCAAAGCAGACTTGCTAGCTTCAAATGGATAATTGAATCACGGGAAAATGTAGACAACTTAATCACTAGGGAAATTAAGCCACTGTATTCTAATCAGTCTGTGGGATTTTTTGCAGGTATTTTTTCACCTATCTTTTGCCACACTCTGCACCACCGGCTTTGCGGCCTTTTTTGAGTGATATTCTGAATGCAACAGGTACCAGCTAATATTTATAAAATTCTTTATTAGAAGCCTCTGAACAGTATTTCATGGAATTGCTCATCTTTGTCATCTCTTTCTTTAAATGTAGGTGATTTACGATACGGAATAAATGAAACCCTGAAAGCTTTTGAAAAAGTTTTGCATCTGTACAAGTCTGGGCTCTATCTGCAGAAAAGAGCTCTTCATTTAAAAGGTACATGATTTTGAATGCTTTAAGTAACATAACTACTGAGGGAGCAAGGAACTTGGTAACTGGTCAAATTCTGATCTCCCATACATTCAAACAGTGTTTAGTCACTAGGAAAAGCACCAAAAGTATCTTGTCTTGAGCAGCCTTTTGTTGTTTCTTCATGGGAGCTATGCAAGATTGCATTGTTTTGCAAAGTAAATGCAGTGCAGACAATCTGGCCTGCATATGGACATACGTTTGCACTGCTTCTAAATACTCGTCTCATAATGTGCAGCAGTGTTTCGAGTGAATATATTTGGGATAGCTTAAGCAACTAGACCAAAATAGCAAACTGAGTCTCTCATGTCCCTCTTCGGGGTCATTTTATCCTCTGGACCAGTAGGTCGGTTTTCTGGGCTGATATTGAAGCTTCCCGATTCACTTGGTGGCTTCTGACTGCTGAGCACATGTTATTACGGGAACATACAGAGGGGAGGTCACAACACTGAGATGAGTGTGGCAGAGTAGCTAGGGCCTTGGTACCCTCTAAATTTCTTTTTTCTGAAGACCATCCTATTGGACCTGTGGATGGATAAATGAGCCTCTGTGAGGTGCATTCCTCTGAAAAGGACCCGTTCAGTGGTAGAGATGAGGCTAATCAAAAGGAAGGCTTCGAAAGTCCAGTGGTTACTGTGGCCTACATTTTCCTGAGCATTCACTTGCAATGGTGGGGTGATGATGGTGGCTTGCAGAAGGAAATCTCTTTATGTGTGAAAGAACTGGAATTTGCACAGTTATGAACAAAGATATCCAGTTATTTGCACTGAAGGACCGGCAGCTTTAACAGGAATTGCCAGTATTTTCCAACAACACCTACCTGTTGGCTTCGCAACTGGCCCAGTAGCAATGTGCCAAAATGATCACCATCCTAGAGGCGTGGGAAGGTGGGGAGAGACTCTTAGCAGTCAGTGAACAATAGCCTGAACATCGCCTGCTCAGGCTTGTCAGGTCTTTTGTATCCCACTGGAGCAGGATCTGGCCTCCCTTTCCCCCACTGGGGTTTCTAAATCTCCTGTACCTGTGGCACCACGATGGGTGGATCAGCGCGTGCCCCACGTAGCTCGGTGCTGGATCTGTGATGAGGTGGTTCTGCTGTTGGGGCTGAGGTGTAGGAGAGGCCGTTGTGAGGTTGGCTTCTCTGGAGCCCTGCTAGAAAGGTGGGTCTGCACAGCAGCCTCCTTCTCTCACCCACGCCTGCAGTCGCTCCCCTGTCCCTTCACTCTTGAGAGCTCTGCTCCCTCCCTTATATCCGTGGAGGAGTTGCTGTCCTGCAGAACTAAAAGCCAGGATTTGGATTTCTTTTAACTTGGCAGCTCCGCCCACTCCATCTAGGCAGGTCAGTTCAATCTTCCACTATCACAGTTCTTTAAGAGTTTCACTGAAGTGTGAAATACTAAGTGTATATTGTAACTAATCTCTGAAAGTGCACTTAAAGAGTTTCCCTTTCTGTTCCCAGACTACATCTCCCTGAAGGGCTTCCGAACGGTGGGAGGAGAAGACTACAAGTGCTGGCCCTCCTACAGCCACCTGGGATGCCTGCTTTCYGTTCACAGCGCCGAGGAAGCCGCTGCAATTTGTAACTCCCAATCGCAGTGTCAAAGTTTTATCGTCACCCAGCAGAGGACGTGGACAGGTGAGCTTGGGCAGATGTGACAGGATGCTGCCATGTGGTGGCCCTGCTTCCTCGGTCATGAGTGGGGATGATGCTGCTGCCCTCCTCTGTAGTGCCTTGAGTCTACGGGCGCATAGAAAAGCTGCCTTTCTTATTCTCATGGCTGCTGTGGTGGGCATCCAAGGATCCCCTGAGTATTTGTTAGGACACACAAGGGAAGTTATATTCTCCTTCTGCAGATTCTTTCCTCTACAGATTTTGCACAGGACTGCTAGGTATTGTTAAACAGTTACTTATCTCATGCACGGATGGCTTCACTTTGGTGTTAGGCTAAACAAGTCCTGTGGTATGTATAGTTTGCAAAAAGCTGTGGGGTTTTTAGAGATGAAAGAAGCTATGTAGAAGAAGGTGGTTACTATTGTTATAATTAAAAGAATCATAGCTTACAAGTTGTTATCCCCTTTATCAAAACTAAAGCCCCAAACCAATGGATTTCCAAAATGTCCCTGTAATTAGCTCTGATTATAGCCTCTTACGGTTAGCATGTTTTCAGAATTATTATAAATTACCTCATTTAGCTGACACTTCAATCATGGGCTAAATTGTTACTTATAAAGTGAAACACTAAATGAGGTAAATACATGTTTTCAGCGATGGTGCTTAAGAATCGCGTCTTGTCGGCTCACATGACATATAAAAAAAAATCCCAAAACTACTAAAAATGCAGCTCTTCCCTGGGTTTGTGTACAACTGGCATGTGGCAAACTAGTGACATAAGAGCGCTTACACTGATGCAACATAAATCTCTTCAAGCCAGTTTCCACCAGCAATGGATTGTGTGAGTTGTGCCTAACGCATCACATTTGGCTTCCTCACGGGGTGGCTGTTAGTTGCTGTCTTCGGTGCCTGGCTGGAAGGAACCCCGCTTAAAACAGCAGTGGGGATGCAGAAGAAGCAGCACGTGGGACAGAAGGCCCTTTCTGCAGTGCCTAGCTCGGATGCTGATCCCTGCCATCCCGCACCATGCCTGTGGTCTGTTAATGTTTCCCGTGCTGACATTTTTCTTCCTCACATTTTTACAGCGCATCTTTGCAGCCAAAGATGCCGAAAGTGTGTGGCTGAAATGCAGAGTGCCTAACTTTGCCGTTTGGATTAACGAGAGCTGTGGGAACATGCTAGTGCCTCTTAAGGTAACTCTGTAAAGCAAAGCAAGATGTAAAAGCCTCTGGGGCCCGATTTTGCATTTCTTGTGCACACTTGGTGAGCATCTGGAGCTTACTGGGAGCGTAAAACGCATCTACGGCAGGGTGGAGTGACCCTCCGCTGAGCAAGCAGTGTGTTCCTTTGTCTCTTGCAATAAATAGCATGGGTCAAGGTGAACCTATCTATCTCCTCTATTAAACTTGCATTTTTATTTCCTTTCCAGGACGCCCACTTGCCTCGTTTCAGAGTAGCCTGACTGATTTAATACCGGATGCTAACGCTGTAGTCTATATTAAACGATCGGCTTCCTCAGGGGAAAGACTTTAAAGACAATGAGATCACATAATATCATCCTGGGAAGAACAAACCACTGGGAAGAATTTCATCTGCTGAAAAGAATGACATATTTTATTTTGCTTTGGGATGGGATCTCCTTGCCAGCTCAGATAGAGTCAAATGCTGCTGTCTCCTTGATCAAAGCTCAGATTTCTCATTGCAGCCCTGCTAGCTTCTTTATCTGTCCCCACACTGCTGTTCCGCATAAACGCTCCCAGTTTTAGTCAAATGTCGCTAGACTGTGCAATACCAAGCCTTGCTGCTTCGGTAACCAGCTTGTCAGCCAAGAAATAGAAATAGCTGCAAGGGATCCAGCTTGGGTAGGCTTAGTTAGTTCAGTCACCTCCGAAAACCTATGGATAACGCACCGTGGAGAAGGCAACAGCTCCTTCTGCAGCTGCCGACCAGGATTTCATACCACTGCAAATGTAAAGGACTGGATTTCAGCGATGGGTCGAGGTTGCAGGGTTGGGATCCATAACCAGAGGTTGATGATGGGGGTGGTCTTCCAAGGAGGGTCCTGATTCAGTTCCTTCCAGGGCAGGGGAGGGAGGTGGTGTATAGGTCAACTCTGGAACCAAATGTCTGGATGTTTGGATGCAGGATTTGAGTTTGACCCTATGTGATTTGTAATGCCAGCTCCCATGTATCAACCTTGAAGGTTTTTCTCTGTTACTTTCCATGAAAGAGCGAGACATTCAAATTATTTATGTATAAGGCGTTACTCTGTATGATAAAGAATGACTATGTTTATTCTAAGCATGCTGTGAAAAGTTTTTCTCTTTAATTGTCTGAGTCTTTACTGCAACCAAACGAACAAATGCAAGTGTTCCCCACCTTCAGCTCACCTAGCATCATCACCCATTCCTGAGGACAACGTGAGTGTGCTCAGCAGTGTATGAATGCACCCAAGCCCCTTGGACACTTAGAACTTGGAGGACGCTTTGTGGCTGCACTTGCAGGTTCACAGGCAGTCTGGTCTCAAGAGCCTCCTGCATCTGCACTTCGCTAAAAATGTAGATGTGGCCTCTGAAAAATAGGTGGGGGTTAGTATAATTTCAGGCTGTAAAAATGACAACGTAACGTGCCACTCCTGCGAGTGCCTGGAAGCAGTGACCATACCTCTTCTGTAGCACGGTTGGGGAAAGCCCAAATCACTGCTGACGTCATGCCCCGCAAGGGAAGGTCCCTGGCCTTGTGCGGGAGAGCCACCTTGCAGCCTCTGTGTGATGCTGCATTGAGGTTTCCACTTAGCCCGTGCTGCTGGGTGGAAACAATGGCTCTCGGGACATTACCGTTGACTCCTTGTAGCCTACCACAGTGTGGCTATTTCCATGTGGGCCCCCGTAGCAGCTGGGGTACCCCCCGACTAAAGATGCCTGAGCTCTTGCCTGGGGTTGTGCCGTGTTTTCATGAGCTGGTCCTGTGTTTCCTAGTGCAGGATCTCACCTTTCAGCTTGTTAGTACTCCATTAACCCACAGCAATGCCATTGCATGAGGGCTTTCTCATGCGCTATAACCCCTGCTGCTTACACTGAGGCTCGGGGACTCTGATAGTGATATCAATTAATGGGAACTCCTAGTTAGCACAACAAGAAGGCTCTTCTTAGTGATGGCCACATTGCTGCAGGCTTTGTGAAGGCAAGGCTTTTTAAATGGACAGCCACAGACCACTCTCTCCATTACAGTGGGTCCTGTGGAAGTTGAAGGAAAGGTCCTGCCAGGGGTCCACTATTGTTTTACATTGACCCCACTGAGCAGGGCTTCAGGCATCTGCTATGTCGTGCTTTACATTAGCAAGAGGTAATGAGAGTTTATTCCATATCTCTCAGCCTCCTGAGATACAAATCAGAAGTACATTCCCCAAAGCAAGGGCAAGGGCCAGCCCGGGGTCATTTCAGAGAGGAAGAAACAGAGAGAGAATGCAAAAGTCGAAGTGATTCCAGTTTGTGTTAGAAAGATCTTCCCATCCTAAAAATCTCTCCTGGTAAAAAAACATTGTGTATTTTAGTCATCCAATGCTCCTTTCACGTTGCAGATTTTTCCATGAAGCTTTCATTGTATGATTGCCTGCCAGGCAGTCAGGTCCAGCCCCATGGCAGGTGGTGCAGGGTATGGCAGTCTCGCTTGGATAAATGTAGGTTCCAGCATCAAACCTGCAGTTAGAGCCTGGGAGCAGAGACCATATCATCCTGCCTTGAAAGTTTTGAGCACATGGTGCTTAACAAATAATCATAATTAAAAAAATCAATAAAAAGGGAAGTCAGGCTTCAAAGAATCCCAATGCTCGATCTGCTGTTGCCACGGCAAGTGGCTTTTGTAGGATGTTTAGTCCACCCCCGGCAAATGAGAAGGTGCATTCTTAGAGCCTGGATCCCCGTGAGCACATTCATCACTCTAGCAGAGACAAATAGCAAGGGCACAGGCTATTCATGTCCAATTCTGTTCATGTGATAGAGACTTAGAAGATGCCGCAAATACGCTGGTAAAAGTGCACCGATTCTCCTCATACCTCTGTGCAGCTCCCCACGGCATGTAACACCTGGTGGGCATGCCGGCTTCAGTCTGATTTGGGGTGACATCCCACTGCAGTCCAATGGTGCCCAGTGAATCCTGGGTGAGGCACAAAGAGGGAAGATRTTTTATCACCCTGCTGCATCTAGAGCTATAGCTTGACATGCCTTTGAGGAAACACAGTCACTGGAAAAAGTGGTTCCCACCCTGCTTTTTCCCAGCTTCTTGCTGTTATCATCTGCTAAGAAACCTTTTCCAATGGCCATGCCACTTTCAAAGCATGTAGAATTAATTCTCTGCTAGCCTGCAGTAGGCAGCTTGTGACCCCTAAGCTTCAGGCAGCTCGCGAGCAGCTCAGGTGCAGCTTCTGCGCCAGGTCTGCATGGAGCACCCAGGCTGTTCCCAACCTGAGGGGGAGGCTGCAGGAGCAAGGATCTTCTCTACACCTTTTGGGCCCATGTGGCTGTTTTGTAGTGCACCATCTTTATGTCCCATCTCACTCAGTCAGTCTCTGTTCATTCTGTCCTTTTATTAAATTATAACTGTGTCAGGCAGCTTTAGACTTTAAATGCCAGAGAAAATTTCAGTGCACGCCTAAAAACTGTATTTCAGTAACTACGGCACATGCAGAACTCAGATATAAACATTTGTTGCCCTTAAAACTCCCAGTTGCTGGAGTCAATTTGTCTGTGCTATCGCTGATCAGTATTTCAGCCACCATTGTGGAATATGTAACAGAGGAAAGTGCTTGGAAGGAAACAGCAGGGGATCGATTGCAATGGAAACCATGTGTGCTGGAGGAATAATATTTACCTAAATGTGTCTATCACATCTTCCCAAAGAATGCTGCCATTAGGAGAGAATGGATATGAAAATGTTGCCTCCATAGATAAAAGTTAGGAATATCATTTTTTAAAACACAAACTTTAATATTCTTAATTAATTCCATATTGTAATAACAGAGATAAAGCCACATCCATAAAGGATAACACTATGTACTCCAAAGATATAAACCACAGTTTAATAAACAGCAACAGATGCCCCGTGACTCATGTTCAGTATGTTTGCGCAGGCGTTTACATGACTGGTGACTTCATGATGGATTGAGGAGCGGAGCGAGGGGACAGAGCCCAGTAAAGAAAAAGCAACTCCTAGTGCATCAGACAAGGTTCAAATAACAATGAAAGTCATGCCTGTATTCTTACATGATGTATTTTGCAAACTTTGGTGATGCTCTAAGCAGCATGCAAATAGATGAAGTTTTAAGTTGGTTTGGGGCATTTGATAAAAACAGGAATTTATCACGGGCAGCTGTAGGCCCAAATTGCACATCTGGGTTAACATTAATTTCTGTAAGGTCTCCAATAAATTCATGTTCCAAGCACTGATGTTCGTGGCTAGAAGTCAGAGCACTTTGGTCCTACTGGGTTGAAAGAGCTGGTTTGGGGTCTAGTTGGAGGAATTAGTGAAGAGTAATTCCAGTATCCAGAATAGCCCATCACGATGGCTTGGTAGGACTTCAGAGTGAATCTTCCCCCATAACTATAGCACTTGCAGCAATCTTTCTCCTTGGTTCCACTGTCCCAGTGTACCAAAGTGCCACCAACACCAGTGTGGAGACAGTGATGGTGAAGGAAAATTCGCAGAAGATCATTTTATATGAGAGGCAACCATGAGCCCCTCTGCCTCCTCTGTAGCATGTACTTAGTCCAGGATGGTAGATTTGCCCTGAATGACAGTTCTTGGCTAATGGGAAAATATATCAGATTACATCAAACAGGTCTGGGTGCAGCAAGGAGGGGTGATAGCCAGGGGGAACGGCTGCCAAACTCCTCCGCTTGAAATTCAGCTGCTGGCTCTGTGTGAGAGCTCCAGGCAATGGCTTGTGCTTTGGAACCTTTGGACCCTCAGCCCTCCTGACTGGCCAACCCAGATGACAAAAGTGCTGTGTTTATTGATAGGGGAGATTTCTCAACACAGCTTTGGAGGAGATCGAGATGCTGATGGGTTTTTAAGAAACATATGCTTGCCCTTTCTGGGCACCAAGTTATGTCCCTGCACTGCACCCACTACCACAACTGCCCTATCCTCACCCACTCCCAGCTACCATCACCACTATCCTCCCTCACCCCCAAATCTATACCTGACGGCGGCACGCTCAGGTCTCGCCCTCCTGTCATTTACTCACCCCCCACTCCCCATGTGCCATGCCAGCCCACCTACTCCTTATCCCCCTGCAGACCCCCGCCCTCAACATTCCCGCACAGCCCTGCAGCCTCATACCCTTGCAGCCACCACACAGGTGGTGGTACGGCTGGGGAGCCCTTATTTCTATACTGTCAGAGGCAAAATCATCCTGCGTGTAGCAGGAGGCCACATCTGAAAGATGTAACCGCAAGATCAGCTTGCCTTTGATTTGTAACCTCTCTTTTCATTTACCATCGATGAATTCTAGATTAGCAAGTGCTAAATACAATGTAGTTACAACCTCCTGCAATCAACCAGGGTTAAAGCTGTGCATTAAAACCACAGTGCCTTAACTACATTGTGTTATTCACATGGTGCCTCACACCTTCCAAATCCAAGTCTAGACAAGGCTTAAGAAAATGCAAATTCCTACATTATGTTACATTTATCAGTATTTATCCTCAAATCCCATCAAAATCAATGGGAGTCTCTCACAGACTTTTTGGCTGAAATCTGTTGCCCTAATTACAGTACTGGAAATGTAAGATCCAGCCTCAAAATGAAGCAAAAAATCAGCCACCCCCAAAGCTACAAAATAAACACCCAAATTTCCAAATTCTTGTATCTGTAAGTTATATCTCCCACATAATGTCTTTAGCAAGTGAATTGTTTTTCTCTGCTGGGAAAAACCCTGCTGCAAATTCCCTCACTGCTTCAGATGACAGATCAGAGAGTTCAGGCTTAGATTAAAAGCTTGATAATGAAACCTGGGGACACAAGTTAATCATCACATTGGGTAGCCAGAGAGGCGGTTTATGAATGTCTTGGGGACACTTGGGTGCAAAGGAAATTCTCTCAGACTTCAGATGGAAAATACCAAGAAACATTTCAGCATTGCTGCTGTGTCTTGTCCAGTGCTCTTCCTCGTTCGTTTGGAGAGGGAGTCATGAACTCCCGCTCCTAATTAATCTCGCCCTTGTTTGTTTCTTCTGATTCTTTAAATAYACAAGAAACAATTCACTGTCCCTCCCAGTGAAGTTAATGCCATGGTTTGCATTTTTCAGGGCTTGACTATTTCACTTCATCTAGCAAAGCTATTGTTACATGGCTACGAGCATTAACACTACCTCTGAAACAAAGCAGCTGCACCAGCCTGAATTCACTCGTACTCTAGAGCAGTGTCAAACCCCAAAGTTTTACTGGCACAGCTAAAGGCCAGTTCAAGACGTACTCTGGAAATTGCCTAATCATTGCAATTGGCTTGCTTGTTTGCTTGCTGTATGGTAACAACAATTAAAGCCTCTACCGAGACCTTTATAAATCATTAAAATATTCTTTGCTCAGCCCAGGGAATCTTAGGTAGAAGCTGCTTCCAGCACAGAACAACTAAGTTTTCCTTTAAAAAAAAAAGTAATAGTCTTTAAACGACTGCATTTCATTAAATAGTTTTTATTTTATTTTAACCAAGTGCTTCATCTTTGAAAGAAATCAGTGAGGTGTTATTTTAACAGTGCTTCCTCCATCTTACTAAGATAACACGGGAGCATAAGGATTAGGCTCTCATCCTCACCTTCTCTGTTTTCCTGCTGATAGCGGCTGTCATTCAGCGCTAACGGAAAAGCCCATGTGCACATGCCGGGTGATGCTGCCAGGGAGAGGGAGAATGATCTGCAAAGCCTCACTGCGAAGGACCCTGCAGGATGTCACCAAGGCTGTCAAGGGAGCTGCCAACCCATAGGCAGGGGAGATGGAGACAGCATCCCCCTTGTCACAGCCCCTTGCAGCATCACCCTGACACTGCCCCACCAGGAGATAAGGGCCAGTGGCCAGTGGCTGGTGGCCAGTGGCCAGTGCAGGGCTGTGCAGGAGGCTGGCAGCCGTCGGGCACTGTTGGACTGTGTCTGCCCGTGGGAGGAGGTTGGAGGCACTGCATGGAGGGAGGCTGCCCACCCGTCGCTGTCTCTGGCAGCGTGCGCGGAGGCTGAGCTCCAGCACCAACAGACCCAGACTGGGACCAGATCCCCGCGTTTTGACGTCTTTAGCCCATGGTCTGAAGCATCGCCGTCCTAGGGCTGGATCTGACGGTGATTTGCTAGGAAGTGCAACGGCCAACATGCACTGTAGCTTCTGTTTTGAATACAGATATCACGGATTCTTTGTTTGGACTCATTGTTTAGCAAAGGAGCTTCAGTCCTGCCAGTCTGTAGATCTTGGGAAAGGGGAATTGTTCCCATGCCAGGAACCAAATCAAAGTTGTACCTTCATCCTTAGAAGTGCAGTTTTACCTTGCCTGACCCTCCTATCCTCCGGAGGACCCTGAACTTGAGAGGATGGGCTTTGCACGTTCATGCACAGGAAAAGAATGGGGAGAACAAACAAAACACCCCACCCTCTTCCACTTATGTAAGATCAGAAAGAGAGTGTAGGCTAAGCCCGGAGGACTGGATTTATGGATTCAGAAGAACCTAGTTATTAAAATGTTATGAAAGTTTTCCTCTCCTTTAAATGCATAAATATGCAGATGAAAGGAGCCATGTGATCTGGCCACTGGCCATGCTGCTGCAGGCTCAGCCTAATTATCAGCTGCCAGCTCCACTGCTTTTTAAGTGGTGAACATGATTAAAGATGCACAGACAATTGAAGAAAGTTAGATCGGTTCTTACAAGGCCTGCTTCTATTTTATAACCACATGGCAGCTTGGCCTTGAGACTGAATCTGCCCTTACAAGCTGAGGGAGAAGAGTTCTGCTGATCAAACGGTTTCTTTTCAACCACAAGCTCCACGTGCTCTTGAATTCATCATTTTCATAGCAAGCTATTTGCCAAGGCAAACTGCTTTCCTTTCCCCCTCTGAGAAAAAGAGGGCTCTGACAGGGGGGAAGGAGGCAGGTAGGACCATGCCAGCTGAGAGGGGGGGTCAAAACACTTCAGAAGCATGGCCTGAATATTTGGACCCTCCCAACCAGAGAGGTGCTAACTTGTCTCAATCGCGTTGTGAAAAGAGGATTCCTGGGGCTTCTCATTTCCTTTGGGACAGGAAATATCATGGAGAAACCCAGATGGTCTCGTGCATTTGGGGGAGAGCCGCAGTCCTGTGGGCAGGACAAAGAACTGGGACTCCTCTTCCAGAGCTGCCGAGTTTTGAGCTGAGTGTCATTGCTGTTGCAGCGACAGCAAGGCCAAACAGTCTGGCAGCATCTATCCTTTTGTCATCCGTATTCGTCGGGGGACGGAGCCTGGCTCTGCAAAGTGACAGACCTGTCAAGTCTCACACGCTGGGTGTGAATCTCGCACTGTGGGTTTTTGCCTCAATGTTTCCCTCAGATATGGCGGGGTCTTGTGCCTTCCCCGGGGGGCTCAGCACGGTGGATGCGACTGCTTGGCTCTGCCTGGGAGCCACTGTCAAGCTGCACCATGCCCAGGGGCTTGAAAAGTGGTAGGCTTCTGACTAACTTGTTTTACTGTTGTTTCATGGCTTTCCAGAAAGACACGTCTTTTGAAAAGACAAAGATTTGGCCAGATTTTAGCTCCACCATGGAGCGTGGCACAGCTGCCCCATATGTTCCTCGGAGCGAGTCGGCATCTGTGCAGCCACCCCAGCCTGTCCCCAGCCCGGCTGGAGTCACTGCACGCCTGCACATCCCTTGGACGCGCACAGCAGCCCCGTGCTATGGGCTGTGTATGGCAGATCAGTGCCTATGCATTAGTCACCTCCGGAGGAGGCTGTTTCTTAAGTTGGCCAGGTAGCAATTTGCACTGGAAGGGTGCATCTTGCTGCAACCTAGTCAAGAAATCCTATATCGTGCATGTTCTCCTGTTGCTTCAGCAGAGGCCCCAGTTTTGGCTGGGATTTCACGATGCCTTGGATATGTGTTGACTACCTGTGCACCCAGACAGCACGTTCTTTGAAGAAACACCCTGCCCCAAGGCACCACGTGCGCCCTGGCCCCCAAGCAGCCCGTGTGGTGCTCCCACGAGCCTGCTTGGCGAGGGGCATTTGCTGGGGTGCCACCACGCCGTGCCCCAGGGAGCTACCATCTCCGCTATGGAGCTGCGGTTCTCCACGGCCGCGTGGCCATGGCCCCGTGCTGCAGCAGTGCCAAGCTGCCGGCATGTGGAATGCTGTTCCCAGCCACCTCTGCCACGGGCGTGAGGTCCCATCCAGCATTTCATGGGCAGCTACAGCAGAGGCATCTGTCTCGGCTCTCTTTGTAATCAACAGAGAGAAACAGGCCCTTTCTGGGGCAATGCATTTGTTAGATGTCTACTCCTGCACGGGACGAATTACATCCTCAAAGCACCTATTGATTATAGAAGCAGCCCAGGGTGACCAGTTCAGACACAGACATGTGAAATGAATCCTACGCAAGGAGCCTGGTGCCAATACTCGGCTGTGTAAGCTAAGAGATACGGCTGGTGCACTCCGTGTGCTGCTGGAAATGTCACTCTATCCTTCTGCTGAGCCGAGGTCTTCATGTCAGAGACTGGGGAGAGGGGAGCCGGGCTGTCTCCTTGCCCCCCTGATTTACGAGCTAGATACTCATGGAGTCACTTCATCCTTTGAAAAGGAGCAGCGCATGAATGAATGTAGCTTTATCTTCCCAAGATTAGGGCATCCTCCAGTTTCTTGCTGATTTAACCACGTTCCAACGGATAAATCAATGGGAGACAAAGCTGGAAGATAAACCTGATTATGCCTCATACCTGGGCAGCCCCCACGGCCCCCTGCCCTACTGCACTGGCTCTGGGTTTTTAGCCTTCTTATGTCATATTATATTTGTCAAGACATAAACCAGTTAAAGAAATGCAGCTCCTCTGTGCCAAAGTTATGCCTCAGGAAGCCCCACTATAATTTTTTGTTCCCCTCAAATGTTTCTTGTTTCACTGACGAGACTGCAGCACTGCTGTTGTTCCTGGACAACCAGGATCCCTAAAGACCCGGTTTATGATTACAGGTTTGCTAAGGTGGAGATTTGCATTTTCCCTATTATGCTTGCCCTGCACTGTTTCCCAGATCACTTCCTCTCTTTTAAGAATAAAGTAGTGTTGAGCACTAACTGCTCATTAAAAGCTATTTCAAATCATAATCTCTTTTGCTGTTGGACAAAATAAACATGCCTCATCCTGGAGATTATTCTATCACAAAAGATAAGCAAAATGGGCCAGTTATCAGTGCTAATTATCCTATAAAGGCCATTCCATACTGATTCAATATATACAGTCAGGCCACGGAAGTCTGGTTTTTTCTAAAGCATTAATAATGCATAAGCATGCTGCTCTTTCTAGTCTCAGCCAGATGCCTCTGTATTATGAGCCTGCTCTCACTAATATATTCTCTGGTAGCGGAAAGGAGGATTAATCACATGCAGGGAACGGCAGGAATATATATATTTTAATAATTCTCTGTTTTCTGTTCTCGGCATTTGTTTGCATTTAAACATGAGGACAGGGATGGGAAGGGGCTGCCTGTCAGCCTGCCGGCTCTTCTCAGCGCTTCCAGGGTTGGTCCTGAGGTACCGTACAGCAGGGTGTTAGGACTTCTGAGAGCCCCTTCCCTGCAACCGGCTCCCCTGAAGTCAAATGGTATCTGTAGATTTGCATCTCAACCCTGCTATCAACTCACTATTTATCCACACTCCAGCCATATAATAGCTTTCCTTTTGGGCTAGTGAGCTGTTAAATGGATTGGTTCAGTGGCTGGGAAAAAAAATATATGTGATTACATTTACAGGMGCAGTTCACATACCCTTTTAAAAACCTCCATGTTTATCAGTAAAGTGCAGGAAAGAACGCAAATATTTAAATCGGAGAGTGGGAACAAACAGGAGCGTCTGACTCTGTCTCTGCCAAGCCAAAGCAACGTCTCACCACTGCCAAAAGGGTCTCACGATCTCCTTCCCTGCCCCTGCCTCCGTGCTTCTGCCAGGTACCTTGACCTCCTGCTACCTGGGAAACCAATTTCACCCACTAAAATGGCAGAAAACTTTCCAAGCAAAGAAATGAAAATAAGTATGTGAGGTTAGCGAGAAAAAGCTGTCTGGATAAGTGCCAGAGGAAGGGGGAGGTTGMTGAGGACTTAGCATATATTAGCAAAGAAAGGCTGGAGAAGAGGCAGGAGGACATGGAAAGGACAGGAGGAAGGGCAGAGCTGTGGCAGGGGTGGCTCAGGGCACCATGGTACAGCACCATTGCCCGTGTGGTTTCATGCTCTACTTAAGCAAATGCAAATCCCTGTTTCTGGAAAAGCTTTCCCACCAGTTCCCTTGCACCATCACCTACAGTGGGGCTGCTCCACAGCCAGCCAGATCAACAGGCATTAGAGAGCCAGAGACCAACCTGAAAAATACGTTAGTTTTAAGTCAGGGGAGCTCCCTGATGTGGAGCATGTGGTTGCATGAGTGTGGTCAGGAGGCCAGGGAGGCAGTGAGAACATGGCTGAGAACCAGGGAGCTCCACAAAATCCACTTTTCCATCAATCACCAGTGCAGACTGAGGCTGACTCACGTTAATTAAGAAACTGCGCTCTGGCCCTCCACCCCAGCGGCTGGGGCCTTCCACCCTGGCGTTCCTGTGCTTACAGCTGCTTCTGAACTATACTTAATGCGACTTCAACACAGAATCACAGAATCACAGATCACAGAATGGTTGGGGTTGGAAGGGACCTCTGGAGGTCATCTTGTCCAACCTCCCTGCTCAAGCAGGGCCACCTACAGCAGGTAGCAGAGGACTGTGTCTAGATGGTTTTTGAATATCTCCAAGGAGGGAGGCTCCACAACCTCTCTGGCAAACCTCTTCACAAACATAATGTGAACAACACAAGTGCACATGCAAGCTCTCTTCTACAAGGAATTTTAGGGAAGACCTCACATTTTAACATGTGGGATACTCCATTTCATCACGATGCATGGACTCTGGTGTCTAGTTGTCCCTTTATATGGTGGGGCAACAGAGCCTGCTCTGCCACATCCCTTTAAAATGACCTTGGTAAGTGCTGATACAGTCACCCTCTCCCTGAATGAAGATACCTCCTCCACGCCCTGAGGGACRCTCCCATCTCCCTGACACTGCAATGAGCCAGCGCAGGAGCTTACCTGGCAGWAAGCAATTCTCTTTTTTTGCCAGGTCAGTTTTCTGCCAGTTTAGTTTCCTGAGCTAACTTACCCCATGGCCAGATAAGCATCAGTGCCAGGAACCAGGCATGCAAGAGGGACTGGGAAAGCACACCAGACAAAACACCTGGTCAGGGATTCTTAGCTATTGTGTAACCACAGCTTGCGCTATTCAGGTGACTACTAGTAAAGCTCTCAGCCTCAGAAAACCCAAAATCACTAGATATAATACTGCAGAAAGGGATTCTGCAGACCCATTAACTTGTATTTTGAAAGCCCAGTGAGGAAGGCCAGGATGATGGAAGTGCTAAATATTTTGCATGACCCCAGCTATAAGGGGTTGCATGAATCTTTTCTGTTATCACTCATGGCCTGGTTACTGATGGCAGCAATCTGCTCTCCCACAACAGCAGCAAGGGCAGAGATGTTCTTCCTCAGCTTCCCCAGCTGTGCAGGGGCTCTGCCAGGCTGAGGTGATGGCTGTTGGGGACGGGGCATTGTCCTCGGTGAGGCCCTGAAGGAGACCCCATGTGCCCTTGGATGCTTCGTGCACCAGCTATTGCATTGCTACGCGTTGCCGAAAGCTTTCTTCTGAGCAAGAGCTGTGTTCTCCACAAGTCCTTGTGCTTGGTGGAAAGAGCCAGGCGTCTGGCTTCCCCAGTCACAGGCCTCCTTTGGACTTTTTGCACTCCTTGGTCACCTCAGCTGGCGGCAGCTGGTGGGCAGCTTTGTCACCGTGACGCTCCTTGCGAAAGCTGGTCCTAGGGCTACGGGTGGGTAAGGCTCCTCAGAGAACCGGCGTGTTCAAAGTCACTCACAATGGATTTAATTTCCTCGCAAGACATTTACAATTTGGGTCTGTGTGACACACAGTAAATTTTAAAGGCATAAATGCATGATGGGTGTAAATAATTTTGATCACCCAGCCTTCTACCGGAGACGAATTCTTCTCCTCATCTGAGTCAGTAGAAGAGAATCCACAGCCATGACTCAAGCCCACAGCTAAAAATTGTGAAGGAAATATTCAGTAGTTTAAACAGGCAGAACTCCAGGTCCTTCTAGTATTTTCTGAAAAACAAAAGAAAAAAAAAAAGGAGGACTAGATCACCGGGTGGTGCCAGGACAGCTGTGGACTAAGGCTGGGGCACCAGCTAAGACCTGGCTGGTAAGGGAACAGCACCTCAAAAAAGCTGTGAAACTGAAAATAGCGCTCCATGCAAGTGAGAGAAATGGATGTTAGCGATGCATACACTGCAAAAAGGCACCGGGGTTTAGGAAGAACTTGCCTTGTGTGCCTCAGCAAACAAACTATTCCTATTTTATAGCCTGCCTTGCAGTAATGGCACTAGGCTTCCTTTCAGTGGCAATGAAAAATTTTAACGTTTCCTTCATGTTAACAAAGGACACCTTTTAGGACACCTTCCAAGAAGACTTGCTGGAACTTCCAAGCTCTCCTTCTGGCGCCGCTGGCRGAGGTGATCACCCTGAGCTGCATCGCTGTGGGCTCCCCTCCTTGCGCGGCTGGCTCAGCCCCACCTCGGTGGAGATGGATGGAGCTGCACTGGCTCCGTGCTCTGCTGTTGTCTACACAAGGAAAAGAGCGCCTGCTATGAACTGATTTTAAGCTGATTTAATTAAACTGATACCAATCTCTCTAATGTAAACACAAAACAAGAAAAAAATGTATCCCTGCTTTAAATCCTGTGTAACGTCACAAATGGATGGTAAACAGAAGGTTGAAGGGAGGGTTAGCTGGCTTGTGCATGTTTAACTTGGGAAGCTGCATTTAGTGTTTGATTTACAGGTAGGCAAAATAAAGTGCTGCCTAGAATTCACAGAAGGTAGGACAGCAAAAAGGCAAATTTGCAACAGTGAAACTGTTCTTATTATCTTTGTTAAAACTAGCAAAAATTAAATTCTCATTGGATTTTAGTGTGAAATTAGAAAGTTACCTGGAAAAGGTAGGAGAAGAAAAGATGATGGTACTTGTGCTGATTTAACTGCATTTATCCTCAACCTGAGGAGCACAGGTAGGGTGGTGTAGGAGGAAGCCTGCAGAGGAAGAGCTGCTGTAGAGCAGGAGCTGGGGCTGGCAGGAGGCAGGAGCGGCAGGGACAGGGCAGCACTGGCGATGCTTTGGGGAGAGGCTGGGCTGCCTGAGCTCAGGGGGTGGTGTACTGCCAGCTGGAAGGATGTGGTGGGAATTGCTGTCATAGATCCACCCCAGGGATGGTCAGACTCTCAGAAATGTTTCTCGTTTTGGCCTCAGGTCCTGGGCTAGGTGAATATTTCAGGTATGTGAGGTCCCTCTCTGCAGCTTCCTTGAAACCATGGAGGCTCCAGTAAAAAGTGTGTATGTAGAAATGGAAAGCAGACACTCACAGACTTTCTGCTGCACTGTCTGGGATGAGGTATTGTGGGAAGCAACCACATCTTGTTCCTCAAAGACCATCTGCTGTGCTCTCCAGACAGGCTCCTCATGCCAAATGCACCATATGGAAGTTTGATTCATTGATCAGATGTGCGGGGGAATGGGAGATGCCGCAGGACAGGCTTCCCTGCGAGTGCTGGGAAGGACAGATTACATGGGCTGTGCCACTGGTGTGGAAGTCAGAGGAGCATGCAGGATGGGTTGAGTCTGTTTGGTCAACAGGCTTCCTTGCCGTTCACCAAAGTGAACTAACTCATAGCGCTCATTACTTCTTCAGGTACTGAAGCTATGCTGATGTTGGGTTTGCCGGCTCCTGCATGCCGTGTCTCTGGTGCAGCTCCGGAGGAGGAAGGAGATGCTCCAAGGGGGCTGCACTGCAGGCTCCCAGCTCTCAACAGCTCCTTCCTTCTGCTGCTGAGGGCGGTGCTGGCATGGTCCATTGCCTGGCCATGTTATTGAGGCCTGAGGTGGAACTACAATGTCTACCGCTCACCAAGATAAGCCTCATCTGATTCAGTGGACAAAGTGGTGCTTCCTATCCTTATTTTCAAGTCAGATTTGGCAGATACAGCTGCCACATTGCTGTCAGCCCATGACATACCCGTATGAAAATCCAGAATCAGAAATGAGTTGCTGCGTAGTCCAACCAAGGAGAAAAGAGGGGAGTGTGGGGCACTTTCTTTAATCGCTATAGTGAGTGAAATACTAGGAACTGAAAATTTACTAGTTCAGATGATCCTAACTTGTCTAGCCAGGCAGAAAAACTGAGGCAGCCACCTACTATCACCCACCGAGTTTGTAGCAGAGGTAGATRTAAAACACTAATGCCTGAAGGTGTTTTTGCTGGTGTTTCCCAGGCTGACTATGAAAAGGGTTTATTAACTTCAGCACAGAGCAGTGTTAGCGGTGGCTGCTCAGCTCCTGACCCGGAGCCACCTTGCATCCGCGCAGCTTGGGTATATCCCCTGTAGCATGGAGAAAACAGATCCGTCTACGAAAGAGTGGACAGATATGACAGATTTCTGGTCTTGCACCTTATCTGTTAATTTAGGCTTTATCCCCATTGCAGGTGGGATATTCAGAAGACCATGATATTGCTGGTAAACTAAGACTTGAACATGTACTATCGTAACTGGTTATGATAGAGAAGAATCATACCTTATCCTGCAATAAAATATGAAGACAGCATACATGCTGGGGAAGTCATATGCTTACTTAAAGTCTAAGCAGTAGCACGTCGGAGGAATCATACAATTAAATGATTTCACTCTTTCCACCTTCCATTTAGCAATCAATGAAAGTTCTCCCTCCAGGGAAAAGCTAGATGAGGGGGGAGTGCTTAGCCCATTGTTTTGCCTGGAGTGCCAAAAAGAAATACATCATGATTTATATGTTAATGAGCAATTCTCGTTAGGCAATGCATTCTGCAAGGTGTTGCAATGGGGGACTGAGAGGTTGATCCGTCAGAGGAAATTAATTCATCATCAAAGTGAGACAGGGAGCTCCCTGGTGAGAGCTGTAAATAGGGCATTGGGAGAGTGACAGAGTGCTGGGTGGCATGTCCTCCTGTTAGCGCTCCCATTGACAGTCCCGGCACCGCCTGCTCTCAGGCTCCAGCTCATGCACATTATTTATAGAGCGTTTCACATTCCTGGTCGGTATCCAGTCGATGTTGGTTTCAATTAGAATAAATGTTTATTGATTGAGAGGAGATGGGCTGGCTGATTAGCTCCTTGGGAAGCGGAGCACGCTTGGCAGAGGGCAGGCTGTGCTCCTCGCAGAGGCAGGAGTGCACGGGGCTCTGAAAATCTGTCATGGAGGAGAAGTCTTCTAGATTAAATCAATTCATTGAAGAGTCCATCTAATAAAGACAAATGGCTAACTTCATTAGGGAATTAATGACAGGCCTGATAAAAACCCCAGTGGGAGTCCTATTGACTTCGGCAAGTTTCGGATCCAGCCCAATATTTGCCTTGAAGCAGTGGTTCCCAACCTTTGTTTAGGCTACTGAAAGATATGTGCGTATAACCAGGCAGTAATCAGAGCAGACACACTGTGTCTGTGCTTGAGCTATAGATGGAAAACTGTAGATGGAAACCAAGCATCTTCAAACTAGAATAGAAATGCCTACGAAAAAAGACAAGCATCTTTGTTTACATTAATGAGGAAATTTTTTTTAGATACTACGGAGAAGAGTCTTAGCCGGACAAATGCTCCAGGAGCATGAAATCACAGCACATTTTCCCTTCCCCAGCCCTGCATGCATTATCACGAACACAGCAAGATCTAGACACCGTGATTGACTTTGCTGCATGTTTGGGCATCTGAAACATTTAACTCGCTAATAGTCTCATGCTATGTATGACACACACCGCTGATCTGATTACACACACTTTTCTTGCTCGGAATAATAGTGGCGGGTTGCCTGCATTTATTCCAATCATTTACACATGATTAAGCTGGTAGGATCTTTACCGGTGTGCTATCACGGTTCTGGGATCTGGGGGGTCCGCACCCGGCCTGCAGCGCCCTTCCCGGGGGCGGCCCCGGGGCCGGGGGGCGCAGCCGCAGCCTCCTGCCGTGCCCCCACCGCGGTGAAGGGCTGGGGGTACGCCTCTGCCTTCCCCGAGGAGTAACCGGGGAAACCGCCTGCTGCGTGCTGCAGCGTTCCCCTCCTGTGGCCGGGATCGGCCGGTGCAGGCAGRGCCGCCTGCACAGCGCTGTGCCTGCCGCCGGGGCAGCACGGCTGCGAGCAGGACAGGCAGAGCAAGCAAGCAGGGCAGCACGGGCAGAGCAGCTCTGAGCGGTGCAGGCAGGGCAGCACAGGCAGGGCATGCAGGCAGGGAGCACAGGCAGGGCAGAACAAGCAGGGAGCGCAGGCAGGGCAGGCAGGCAGGGTAGCTGGGGGTAGCACAGGAGGCCGGTCTGGGCCCCAGGGCAGTACAGGGGGCTGTATGTGCAGGAGGGCTGAGGCAGAGCTTGGGGGGTCCTGCGGGGCCTGGGGAGTTGGGTCCTGCCCTGGGGGTGGAGAAGAGGGGTGGGGGACAGAGGGAGGAAGGGAGACGAGGTGCGGGGAGGGCAGTAGAGAGGGGTGCGCTGAGGACACAGAGCACTGAGAGGTGATGGATGGAGGGACAGTTCAATTTTTGAAGAYGAGTTTTCTTTTATTTTTACTTCCTTTCACATTTCCTTCTGTTATTTGAAGAGTGCACGTCCCTTTGGGTTCGCGGCCAGCCTATACATGGACCAATGCTGTGATTTGCAAGCTGGGGCAGGGATGCTGAAGTGGCTGAGCTGCAGGCTGCAAAACCTCCTCCCTCTCCCTGATGAGACTTTCCCCATCCTAGAGACAACATGACCTTGCCGAGCACAAAAARCAAGTGCTCAGTGGGATCAAAAGAGAAAGACTTCAGCGTGAGTCTCTAATACCGATGAATCCACAGGAACAGCAATTCTGTAAATGATTAATGAGTCCCTTTATTATTCATGCCTGTGTCAGGTGCTGCCAGGGGAAGTCCCATTGCAGTCTGCTATTGCCTGTGTGCTGCCTTGCCAGGGCTGCTGCTGCCACATGTGCAGGTGCTCGCCAGATGTGGTTTCTGTGCAGTTTTGCATTGCCAGATAAAACATCAGTGGCACAAAAGTGCTGCTGAGACACCACTGCCTTTTTATGKTTTTTTTTTTGCCATGGGCCATTAGTAGATAGGTTTTAAGGTTTAATAGAGTCAGGATATTCAGTATTAGTGGATTGTGTTGTAGGTCATGCAGCACGTTACGCAGGAGGATAGGCTGAAGGATGATAATGAYGTTTTCTAGTGGTTAAAATCTAACAAAGGTCTCACCTACCATTCTGCCTGCGGCCAGCAATAAGAAAGGAAATTCCCTTGGAGTCCACACACAGAGGAGCAGGAGTCAAACCACTTGAGCTGGACTTTCCCTTAGTCGCAGGATTTTCACATCTGGCCTAAGCCTCTGGAGATGAGTCTGGGATGCTCTGCCCAGGAGGGACGTTCATGGCTGACCTCAGCGGCTCTCGTACCCTGCAGCCAGAGCTCTAATTACCCCCATCATTATCTCAGCGTGYCCTGCTGGAAATGTTATCAAGGAGTATGGGGATTCGCTAGGAACACTCCTTCCGACGTAGGACGATGTAATTATTATTGCCATCAGAGAAGGGAATGACTAATAAGGACCTTCAGAGAGCGTTTCATTCATCCTTCACTCCATGGCTTCAAAGACAACTTTAAAAGGCATAATTAAGTAGCTCAAGTGCTAAAACTGCCTTGGCTCTTTTAGTTAATTTCTTTCCTATATCAAGACATAAAGTGGACAATAATTTCCCAGCAGGCCGACATCTGCACCCTTAATGAGCTAATGGAGCTTACATCTATCTGCTCTCCCATTTTGCTCTTGCTGTGCATTTCTACCTGTTGTTCCCTTTTTCCCCTGCTGATTCCAGTGATATTGCCCAGAAGAGGCAACTGCCCTGTTTCCATCTCACTCCAGCATCTCTTTGCAGAGTAGCTCCTCACACCCACAGCAGAATGCTGCTTTTTGATGACCATCTGCATCTGCATGAAAGATTAGCCTGATTTGGCAAGATACTCAGCACTGGCTTTTTCACCAGTTTGGTAGGGCATATTTTTCAGTCTTTCTGGGCCTGTAGAGGGAAAAGCTGGACATCAGCATGGGTGACTAYGGCAATTGCTCCCCTGTTACCTTGACCAACCATCCCTGATGTGACCCCATGAGCTGACACCGTTACACAGGCTCTTTTGCTTAAAATATTCTACTTACAACACTTCSACACAGTTGAGAGTTGGGTTTTTTTCTGTGAGGATGACTAAAATAGGGAGAAGTCCTATGTAAAACACAGCCGTCAGGCTCTCAGAGCATGACCGTGGTGGCCTGCCCCTTCCCAACTCACCAATGTTCACACCATCAACCCCCACCAAGGGGCTTTCCTGGCACAGCCACGGTGTGGGTGGAAGCAGGGCAAGGGCTGCATCTGCTCTTCCATCCCATGGGTTGAAGCATCCCCGCCTCCCCAACGGGGAATAAATGATGGCAGCATTGCAGCTCATTCCTGCCTCTTCTAGTGAATTTGTCCTTCTGGTAGTACCTGTAGTATCAATGCCAATTTTTTTAAAACCATGCATAAACCTAAGACACAGCCAGGCCCATAACTCTCATTGAATTCAATGCTTTCCAGTATGAATTTTAAAATATGCTGCTCCTTTGCTGTTAAAGCAAATCTATCTATCTGCTTTAGGTTCTTTCTTCAGTAAAATGCCTTAAAATGAGTTATTGTAAAATAATTTTGGAAGGGTAAAAAAGAAAGAACATTTAAATAAACCCACAGATGCTTTTCTGACCTTTCTGGATTGAAGTCAGCTTCCAGAAATAGCAAAGCAGGTGTCTGGAATTCCTTTATACCTGCATATGTCAAGGGAGGCTGTTCAAATTAATGAAGTAACACCAATGTAAAGGAGGGATAACGAATTTGAATAGTTTTGTTACTTCCCCCAGCGTTACTGAGAGATGTCAACCTGTTTGCAGGAGATGTTGTAAGACACTTGCAGGCACATAAAGACCTCAGAAAATGTAATACTGAATATAGGGCAAACCTAATGAGCTTCTTAAATGATTAACTACACATCCTCTTTCCCACACTGGAGACTAATTAGCGACGGCAGACATTTTCATAGGCTAGTCAGAACTAGGCCAGACATTTTGATCTGTGGCATAAACCCAACCTTTCTGCTCCACAGCTGCAGGTAAGTGAGCTGTGCTGCTGTGAGATGTCACRCCCCGGCTTTTACCTTGCTCCTCTGCTATACAATACCAGTCCTGTTTTACGGTGGGTGGCTGCTCTGTCTGTTCCTCGACGCTGTAATGCACGGCACAGTGGCAGCGACGTTGGTCAGTGCGGCATCGGTCACTGGTGAGTGGGAGCCCGAGCCTGCAGCCAGCCCGCCCTGGCTGCAGCAGCCCCCACGGAGTCTCTGCTGGGTGAGGTTTCTGCAGCCCAGGCAGCCACTTCAGCAAGGATGGAGCATCGTGTTACGGGTTGCATTTGAAATCTGCCTTGGTAAATGAAGTTTTCAGATGGGAGATTTCTGAGTTGCCCAGAAGAAAAGCTCATATCTGTGCAAAACAATAACGCTTAGTAATAGTAGTACAAGACTTTGCTGCTCCTGGTGATCTCTTACCACCTGGCTATAAGGAACTCTTTAAATATGAATTTAGACAGAAACTAATACAATTTTCTCCACTCAATTAACATTTATAAAACCATTAAATTTGTTTTCAGTTAAAACCCCCTGTATTAATTACTTAATTCTTTACAGACAGTCAAATCCTATTTACGCTTTGTGATGAAACTGCTAAAAAAATAGGTGGCAATTTGCAAAAGCACAAGAAATCTATGTGTATCCTTCATTTAAACTCAGTACAGTCATCACTATGATTAATGGATAGGTGAGAGAGGGAATGTAGCTTAGAGATGGGTATACCTGCACTGGTTACTAAAATGTTTTTCAGCAAATCTAGTAAGATGGTAACATTGGTAGCCAAAAAAAGAGCAGGTATATTTATAAACCACTGCATGAAGAAGAGGTAAATCAATTACAACCATGCATTTAGAATTGAAGAAAATTCAGGTATATGTGCCTTTGGCTCATATATATGTATGCATGTATATGTTATATACGTAGCATATAGATTATATTTGTGTGTTATATACATATAACATACATGATATGACTCTAAAATAGCAAAAAGTGTAATTTCCGTAGGTCTAATGTTCAGCTGGTTGGAAGAATACATGCACTAGCAACTCCATCATCTTCCAGGAGAGGGCAGTCATATACGTCCACAGGGTTTATAAGCGGTTTCTAAACTCAGCGCATATGAAGAGAAACGGGTCATCTTAAAAATATGAACATTTATTTCTGCTTTCATGGCCTTACTGATTGCAGTGCTGCTCTCAGGCTAAAACATGTCCCCAGCATTTCTGAACCACCAGTCTGGGGTCAAAAACACTCACCCTAATGCTACAGCCAAAGTTTTCACAGGCAGAGACCTCCTGAACAAAGTCTCATTAAGCAGCTGACAGATATTGAAGTACTGTATAAAGTTCAATATAAATACTATAGAGCAGGTGGTCAGTGGACATTTCCCATTAGCAGGCTTCTTCGGGAAGTCTGCACGGGTGCTTGTGGAAGAAGGACTCTGTTGCACCTTCCCTGCAGCCCAAGCTTCCCGGCAGCAAGTTGGTAACAGTCCAAATAGGAGCTACATCGCTGGGATTCATCTGAAAGGTGCTATTAGTCTTTTTTGTTATGCTAATGCCAGGTGGAAGTCAACACAAATATTAATTGCAAACCTGTTCAGCCGAAGTGCTTTGAGCCAAGCAGGCATCGTAATTCAGCTGAGAAGCTTTGTGTTTTATTTTAATTAACTCAACAAGAAAGGCAATTGAAATGAAATGTTTTCAGTTGTGTTCTCCAGTGCTAATCAGCAGCTCATTATCTTTAATCACACCGGCATYGCTGTTCTTCTTTTCCAGCGCTGTGACAGAGAGACCGAGCAGGAGTGCGTGGCGGCGTATGCTGCAGGTGGGGTGAGCGCAGCAAGGCGAGGGGGAGAGGGGAGAGAAACCCGGTGCCCATGTGGAGAGAGCTGAGCCCTGTCACCAGATCCACCATCACTGGCACCCACCAGATGAGCAGATCCAGCTGTTGTCCTGCCATTTCAGCAGCCTGTGTGGCAATGGTGTTGGGCTGAACGGTGAACGTGCTCCAGAAGGTTGCGTGGGGCCGTGCTGCCACCAGGAAGGTGGGTCCTGGCCCTCCCTCACCCACTTCATCCTCGCAAGGCTTTGACGACTTTACGGGTGACGCTGCACTCACAAAGATGCTCAGATCCTAATGCATGGTTGCAAGATGATAACTCACCTTCCTAAAAGCCAGTCAAGGCAAAAAGACCTGGTTTGGCTGGGTGTCCTTCCCAGCTCCCTCCAGGCCTGCAGYGGGCAGCATGCTCCTGCGTATGAGCACCTCCGGTCTGCCCAGAAGCAGCCCCGGCCCCTAAATCACTCAACAGTGCCAACCCTGGGGAGGCGATGGCAGTGCCGGGGCTCTCTCGAGGCTCTAGCCCAGTCCAAGGGGCCTCTTTCCCTCTGTGCGCCATGCAACGGACCTCCGTGCCTCTCCAGCTGCAAGGCCAGCATTCCTGGGCTGACCAGAGCCAGCACCTGCTTATCTATAAACATGTAAGACATTGAATCCTTAAGAAAATATTTATAGCTTGCAACAGCCTCCCGTTCATTGTTTTCCTACATCTATCTTTCTTGCCAGCAGCAGGTGGCTAACCAGGAGAAGGACAACTCTGTTAGTTCTGGCAGCTTTTCAGTACCAAGCCCAAATAGCCTTTTCTATCTTGAAATCATGTTTTTCTGTTGTCTTCCTTCTCTGTCCTCTTCGTAAGACCCCCCATGTCCAATACCGATGTGTCTGTCTCCTTTATGTGTTCTTCATCACTGATTTAATAACCTGTGCCACCTCACTGGTTGTATTAGTGCCCATGTTTTGGGAGTCAATTTGGAAACATCAAATATCTATATGGGTCTCAGAATTTCAAGGTTTGATAGTTTTCCTCATTCTTGTGTATTGTCAATCTTGTAGCATTTAATACTGATAAATTCAATGATGCTACTTGTAAAAGGACTATTTCTAGGGCTGTAGATTTAAGCATGAAGCAGTATTTTGCAGTATTATATTATATAGCGAGAGAGATGTAGGTAGTGGATAACAAGCTGTAGATAAATTACTCAAAAGAATGAAATCCTTGTTTGGAAGATCCCAAAGCCAAATTAAACCCAGGTGCAGTCTAGAAACACAGCCAGACAAAAAGCCAAGTTTTGGCTGTGGTTTTATAAAAACCTCATCCAATAGATGGAGTTTGCAGAGCCATCCCACCTCTGAGATTTTATATATCTGGATCACTGATAAGAACAGCTAGCAGTGTTAGCTATTGCCAGATTCCAGATGAAATAATTCAATATAGAGCAAATGCAGATGATCAGCAGAGTAAACCTGAGAGCCAGAACACCAAACACGAAATTCTACTTTTGGGTATTAAAAGTGCTCAGGGGAAAGTACAAGGTCTATGACCAAGCTGTAAGTATTACCTACTATTGGGTATTGGCCCGGTACCCTGAGAGCTGGTGCCAAAGTTCCCGTTGAGTTCAGTGCTGCAGGAGCCGGTGCCGTGCGGCTGCCCAGCCCCTGGACAAGCAGGAGCAGAGTGTGTGCAAACAGTCTGTGCCGAGCCTGGAAACAGTCCCTGCCAAGATGGCACGTGTCCCTGCGGAGGGCTGCTGGGTAACACCGCAGTGCTGCATTTCCCCTCGAACAGAGAAGCCGGGCTCAGCAGCCTCAGCCTTTACACGCTACAAAGCCCAAGGAAGGAGCGAAACCTAAATTCTTTCCTGCTCGTAGCCTAAGATCCATAACTCGGTGTCTGAAAGCCTTTGGGATCCTATGGTTCATACCACCTTGGCTTTTCCCGTAGTAAATGTCTGTGCATGTCCATCCTGCTGCAAGCTGATTTGCTTTGTGATGGATTCAGTACACATCGTATGAGCGTGTGTTACATCAGGCAGGTCTTGCATAAAGGTTACCACTTTTTTTTCCCTTTTTTCTTTTTTTTTTTCCCATTTAAATTGGTTAGAAAAAATACAGCTCATCCAGTATTTAGTAGGTACACAAACCCAATTGCTTTATTGTTCCTCATATTTTCAGAGAGCCTCTGTAACCTTTTCATAAAGATGAAGGTAAATGACCACCATCATTATGAAAAGGATGGAGGTAAATGACCACCAGAAATATTTATCGGGGATGACAAGGGCTCTAGAGCTAACAACTAGCTGCGTGCATTAGAGCACCAGCCACAACCAGAACACCCGTGTTTGGATGCGTGTGATATATTTCCAGTTTCCTGGCCATACTGTTAGATGCCACGTAACGCTGTGGGTCAAGTTCACTCCTGGTGTAAGTTCAGTGAAATCAAATCATCTGCCTTTGGGTTACTGGTGCTGCACCAGGGACTAATTTGGCCCATGGTGTTTAATTTCGATCGTATTCAGTTTGAATTAGCATTGGTTATTTCACACAGCAGGCAGGCTTTACAAACAGGAGTTTTCTCTTCATCTCCTGCTGAGTGTGTCCCAGTGCATCTTCTTCCATCTTTGAAAAATTATTCTCTTTAGTCCTATTGTATCTAAGGGAAGTATTCATCAATGGAGAGAGAAATGTGGATTAGCCCCACATCTGCTCGCCTCTCCGCTAAGGAGCGGGGTGAAGCGGAGGAGCAGTTTTGCCAAGGGAAACAGTAGCAGCGAGCGCTGTTGATGTAGATAGAAGTAAAAAGTCTGCCCTGAGGACAGCTTGTCAAATGAAGCCTCCTGTGCCATTAATTACAGTTCCAAGGTGCAGATGAAATATGTATGTGATAGAAGAGGTTTGCTTTTTAATGTATTGTTCGAGCAATTTTTTAAAGAGACAGCATCAAGCCAAGCCTTCAGTCCATAAATAGTGGGTTTTCTTTTCTTGTTGCTCATAGACTCTTGTCATTTCATTCCCAAAACACTGATGGTAGCTCTGGTTACATCTCCAAAGGCTGACTTCTTCCTGGGGAACTTACGGGAAGGGCTCTAAGACTGACAGACAGCTGGGGCCACATCAGCTCTCACATCAATATCTAGAATCATGAAAGCAATCTCAGAGACATTTTATTTGTTAGAGGATTACAATTTAAATGGAACTCCATACAAAATAAAAAAGCATAACATGAAGAATTATAATTCAGCTCTAGTTAGTATTTTTGTCTTTCGTATCAAAAGCGTAACAAGACCTTTAATAAAAACACAACACGAATGTACTAATTATAGAAGTACACTGAGATCTCGGCTAGGGCAGGAGCTCCAGTGATAGCCACAGTGTAAACAAGCAGCATAAACCAGCTCCTGCCCCAGACAGGTTACAAAGGGAAACTTTGCTATCTACAGAGGGAAACTGAGGCAGGGAGAAATTTAATCTTTGGATTAGTGTCACAGAGGCGATCCCTGGCAGAGCCAGGAACTAAACTTAGCCTGCCGAGTCCCAGTGGCAGCAGCCCTTTCCCCAGGACAGGCTGCATTCCTCCCCTGAATACCGCCGAGCAATAAATAGCAGCGAGCAGGGGAAATGGAAAGGAGAGCTGGGGGCTCTCCACTGAGGTTGGTGGTGACTTGGTGAAGCAGTGGAACAGCCGGGGAGGAGGATTTGCAGCTGGGAAAGCTGCGCCTCCCACCTCTGAGCGGCACGGGGGGTGTGGGCAGTGGAGACAGGAAGGTCAGGGAGGAAGGTGAAGGTGATGAAGGTGACTTCCAGAAACAGACGCATTCACAGCTTCCTCCTGAAAGGGCTGAGCCCTACAYGGGGATGGGTTTGAGGCCAAGCACAGCCCTGCTGGGTGCAGGGAGTCGGTGGGCAGTGGGCCCTGGGCAGGCTGCCTGCGGGGAYGGGACCAACCCCTGCAACCCTGCGGCGCTAACGAACGCTGGCTTGCTATGAATTTTTTGTCCTCCCTATTTTTCTAGCTGCAGTGATACCTGTTTTCCCCCCAGGTTATCTATAGCATCCCCACCACATCACAGCAGTCTCCCACCGCCTCTCCAGCAGCCCCTGCTGCAGTACTGCCTGACACCCCAGCCTCTCCTTTCGGATCCCCACCTTCCTCCTACGTGCCCATAACCCCGCCCGGGCCACTGCCAGGGGTGGAGGTGGCACACACGTGCCAACTTCAGGGCTCTGCGTGTGCCGCATGGCCAGCCTCGCCATGCACGCTGACTGCGGTTCACGGTGCCAGCCTGTCTCTAGTCAGGCAGCCTTAAAGTAGTCCAATCTCCCCCCTTTAACAGAGTCACAGATGTTTTCTGGAAACTACAGGAACTTCAACGCCTTTCGGACCTCGTCGTTACCTGGGACTAGCCAGTGGGTTGAGGATTTATTACTGAAGGGACTGTGCAAATCTTGTTTCTTGAGGAAACGGTGATGAAAAGAAACAAAGCACCAGGCCAAACTCTGCCATTAGATGGGCAGATGGGATCCTCGGTTATTTCAGTGCCAGCAGCATGTGCCTTTCCAAGGGCTCACTTTAATCCGAGGAGCCTCCCAGAAGAAGAGAGACTTTAGGAAGGGAGGACCGGCAGTGAAGGTGTGGCTGGCCAGGCTGTGCCCACGGGGAGGAGCAGGGAAGGGAGCCGTAACCTTTTAAAAATGAGCAGCAGGGTTTCTGAATGCATGTGTGCTGAAAGGAAAAGCGTACTTTGCCTTCTCTCCCTCCCCTTCCCCCGCTGAAAAACTCAGCTCGAAGGAAAAAACTTCTCTCCAAATGGAAATACGATTGCCACATTGCCCTTTGCAAAAGAAACAACTTGACATTTGACCGTACGTGGAATTTCCTCAGATGTGAGCTCTGCTGTGAGACAGATTTCTCTTAGGCTTCTGCTGTTTTCTAAATTAAAAGAAAAAAAGTATCAATGGTGGTTTAATTTTCAGCTGCAGCCTTTGGGCTTCTCTGGTCTGTTCGTGCAAGTTTAACATCTCATCATTAATAAGGCTTTGTAACTTTTAAGTATAAATTTGTGATAAAATGTAACTAACTATACACTGATACTGTACTTCAAGAATGGCAGGATCCCCGATCAGTCCACATTAGCTGCTGCAGTGATGGCCCGGGGATGGCACTTCAGCACATCTGACCCTGCTCTGCACAACTTGATGATGATTTTATGTGCAGGCCCTGCTGGTTAGCTGAATCCCAGGGTTTCAGAGGCAAGCGTTCACCTGCGTCTACTAATTCCTGTCATTTCTGTGGATTATAAAGTAATAGGTGAGGAATGGATCCAGGATACAGCAAGAATACTGGCTCGGGTTTGTGCCAAAGGGGAGTAAAGGCACAGTGTGAACAAGGGATCACCAAGAACTGCAAGAGCAGCCCCAGGGGGGATGTCGAGAGGCAGCAGCAACCTTGGCTCTGCCCTGAGATGGGAGCTCCTGGGTTTGTTTAACTGCATGTGAAAATGCTGGGATTTCCCTAACTGTTCCACTCCAGTGAGGGTACGATGCCTGTGTGCAGAAATGGCAGCGGGAGAAATTCAGTCCCGAGATTAGCCCTGGATAAGAACTGGAGAGTGAGAAGGAAGAAGCACCTTCATGCATCAAATTAGGAATTTGCAAGGAAGCTTGTCCCTACAATTTTAAAGCATAAAACTTTTGATCTGTGCTTCCTGAATGCCTCCAGCTCCCAGGGGAGGCTGGGACATTTGCTCATATAGTGAAAGAAGCACTTGCTGCCGGACTATTGAGTATCTCAAGAATGGTTGTAAGATATTTCAGTGGCAGAAGTGACTGCAGCTTATCAGAGGGCAACTCCAGCCAGGTGGACACCAAGCAAGTCACAAAGCTGCCCCAGCTCTGTGGCAAAGCAGCCAGCTGCAGCCAGGCTGGTGAGCATATAGTTACAAAGGGATCTCCTGGACCAGCTGCATCACTTTGGTACACCGAGGCAGGGGTTGTGGTCAAATGAAAGGATGTCACATACTTAAAGCCCCTTATCCAGCAGTCCTGCAGCAGCTGTTCCTAACCAAAAACCCAAGACATCAGTGCCAGGCACATCATCAGGCTGCTGGATAAAAATATTTTTCTATTCATTGAGACTTTTAATAAAAAAGAAAATTAAAGATTCTCACATTTTTCATGAGCATTGAATGGAAACACAGTTGTTTTTTTTTTTCTTTCCCTYCTTTGATAACAATAAGCAAATTAGCTTTATTGAGACTTTCCTGTTTGGATGCAGCACTCCAATTTGACAGCCTGATTTAGTGAATTCTCCTGTTTGCCCCTTGCCCACTGTAGARCCGGGACCAGGCTCCCCCGCCACCATGCCACGGCCTCACGGGGTGACCCTAGGAAGGTCACTTCACCCCCTTCCAGGATTTCCTCCTCTCCGTGCTGGCAGGGGCGGACTTCGATCCCCCCGGGGCTCTGAGTGCCTGTCACCCCACACTGCCTGGCTCAGCACCAAGGCGCTGCAGTCCCCGCTGCGTGTCTTGGCCCAGGCTTCCCACCCCCGGAGCTGAGAGTCTAACCACACCAAGGCAGTCTTGAATTTCTCCTTGAGGCAACGGGAGGTGCGTATAGTGAAAAACACCAACRTCGGAGAACCTAAAACAAATCCAATCCTGTTTTCAATGAAAACTGCTTGGGAATACTACTTATGTGCTATTAAAGCAGTCACAAGCGAGTTTTCCTTTTGCCCCAGCAACATGCCACACCCCCAACGTGACTTACAGAGGTCACTTGCGTGGTAATAATCTGCTTTATTCGCTATTCCCGAGGAGTCTTGTCCCYTTTGCAGAAATTGTCAACAAGGTCACCGCTTCCGCTAATTGTGACTGTGTTTATTGTAAGACGGAGGCAGATCCAAACGACTAAGAATGAAAACTCCTCCCAGATCATTCCCGCTGTCAAACACCAGTGATGAACGCTTGCAAAGAAGCAAATGAAAGTGGGTTGTAAAGTGCACCACGTTACAAACTTCATAGACACCCTAATGAATAATTTCCCRTGCTGTTCAACTCTGATTCCATTAGCAATTCCTTAATTAATTCTGTCTCCTAGCACTGCAGACCTTCACTCCGTGTTGTGGAGACAGCAGTTGCTTTGGTAGAGAAGATCAGCTGGACAGATGATCAGCTGGAGGATTATCAGATATCTCTGGTGCTCTCTTTCTGCTGCTGGTCATTCCCAAAAGCATAGTTTGCTCCTGTTCCAAGTTTGGGATGAAACCCCAATCTTTTGGTTACGTGTTGTGGCTAACCTTGGCCAGTGACAATTTTAATGACGTATTTTCAGCTTGGTGAAAGCATCTTGCTATGCTTGACATAGCACTGAGCAGGGAGAAAGCCTTGGGGATGAGAATGGAAATGAGATGTCATTTATTTGAAGGTAGGACTGYGTTTGGCTGTTGTAAATATTCTGCGTTGGTAATGTGCTATCTGGGCCYGGTTTTAATAAAGACTGAAGGTAGGTGAAGGCGCGGTCTCTCTCTGACCTGCGGTGGAAGGAAGAGGCTTTCACTCCCTCAAAACACATTTCAGTGTTCCCAGGATGAGCCAATAATTCAGAGTAGCTGACACCTCACCTTCCTTCATCACCGAGCTGATATCCTTGATCACGGGCGGCTGCAATTAGTCCCCAGAGCACTGATAGTACACAATGAACGCTGTGGCTTTTGCCTTCCGAAAGGACGATACTGCACCTCCGTAATTCCTCTTGAGATTTTCTAGCTCTGAAGCCTTTGTCAGCTAACCTTGGATATACAGTCTGTCTAGGGAAGTTATTGATTCCTCTCGTCTCCACCTCCCTGCCCAGTTAGGCTGATTTATAGGGATTTTGGTAGGAACCACTAAAAACCTGGCAGAGCTCATTAATTTGTGAATCTTTTAAAGACTTCCTTCATTGCAGAGACCATCTGTTTGCCTGAGTGTGATTTTTGCAGCTGCCAAATCAGGTTTGCAAGACTCTCACCTTCTCCTCAAACCCACCACTTGATACCATAATATTTACATTCAGGGCTCCACACTCCTTTTTCCACCAGATCTCTGCAAAGCCAATGCAGCTACGCTCAGCTGTGCAAGACTCAATCTTAATCCCACTGAAATAAACAGCAATAATGCCATTAAAACCAGAAGCAGCAAGATCAGATTGAGTCGTGTAATTTTTCTTGGCTTTTTATGTTCACCAGGAGACTAGTCAGTAACACCTGGAACATTTGCAGAGGGAACTCCCATTAACACTAATTGCAGCTGTGCATGGAAATCTACCATGTATTGATGGGAAAACAGCTTCAGCCTCGGTCCCTGCGCTGGGTGACTCCTGCAGAGCCTGCCAGCAAAGAGCCACTTGCGTTTATCAGCAGATGCCAAAAGCTGGACTCACGCTGTTGTGCTCACCTTCTCTCCATCCTTGTGTAAATGCATTTCACCTGAGTGCTAGGGCAGGCTCATTCGGGTACCCGGTGTGTCATTGGCGAGACGAGGAGACATTGCCAGCAACAACTGCGACAGCTCAGAAGCYAATTTTGTCTTTCGGATGTAGTTTTTCTATTTCTTCACATAATTTCAATGGCCTTTCATAACTCCTCCCCAGAGAATGCAACCGCTTATAAATTAGATGAGACTAAAATGCCACTGAGATTCAGACTATCCACTCGTTTCTTCATTAAGATAAATCCTCTTCCAAGTCTTTGATCTTCTTATTTTATTTACTGTATATCTGCACGTTTGCATAAAATGTTTTCTCTGCAAACCAGCAATTATCACTGGTAAGGTTCACATTTCTTGGAGATAGCTGGAATTTCTCCCCCATTTTCTCTTTGAATGTGCAAAATTATTTTCCCTGCCATTGGATTTGCGTCACCTGACATAGTTAATCTTCTAATCTTCTCTCTGGGGTGACATCAGAGATGATGGAGACGGTTCCTTTCTTGAATACAAAGCTCAGATTCAATTGCGACTAGTGAAAATCTTGTTATTGAAATTTAAAAAAATACAGACTAATGCAAAATGATGATATACGTAGTTATTTTGGGGGGCTGCTATTACTTTTGTATTTGTTGTTTCCTAGAGGACTGTTGTAGCTGTCAGCTGTATCTTGCCTTTTTTCACTTGCTTTTCCTTCACTGGATGCACCCGCATGAGCTCCTGTCAGTGCATCAGCTTCTCTTGTGATTGCGTTATTACACTCCCCATCCATCAAGTTGAAATGTGAACAGAATGTGTCAGAAAACAATAATGAAATAAAATCCCAATTATTGGGACTTACTGGGCGCTTGACTTCTAGTCCGAGCCCGGTTGCTTTCCTCAGGGCAGGCTTCTGCTAATCGCCGTGCAGAGGTTCAGGCCTGTCTGACCAGCAGCTCTGGAGTCATTTCTCTGCCACATGTGCACATGGCAYAGCATCCCACGGACCCTGGATTTGGCCCACTGGTCCCATAGGTATGGCTGGGACCACACTGAGGCCCCACCAGTGACTCAGGAGATGCGGGGCTGGCAGTGGGGCAGGTGGTGCCTGGCCAGCATGGTCCCCTCTTGCTTCTCTGCACTTTCTCTGGGTGCAGTTCAAAAGCTGGCATTAATTTTACCCCTTACGCTAGAGGACAGAAAGGCCCATGCTCTCCCCGCCAGCCGCAGGGCTTTTCAAGGGTGGAAAACCAATCTTTGCTAACAAATTCCTAACCACGACTCCCAAGGAAAACAGCACTAGGAGCAAAAGACTTAAAGCACGTGCTGAATTTATTCAGCTCCTCTGTCTGTGCTGGCAGGAATGTTTAGCTTGTCTGAGCTCCGGAACCGTCCCAGTGCCCAGGGACCATCCCCACCTGCAGGACTGCGTTTTGGGCTCTTCAGTGCTCTGAGAGAAGGTCACCCACGTCCTGATGCCAACCTGCTTATATCAGCCTGCAGTTTCTCTTCTAGCCCTACCCCTCCCCTCCCCCTGTCCAGGCTGTGAATCCTCCCATACCCAACAGGCAGAAATCTCTTCACATGGCAGGAAAAAACCCAAGGGAATTTGCATAAATTAGAAGGGAGAAGCGCATTTCAGCCATTCTCTATTTAAACTGCGTGGAAATCACACTGATGGGAGATATAAATGCCTGCCAAAGCGGGCAGTAAAGCGCTTGCTTCAATCTCATGGAAAATTGCAGATTTAATAATCAGATCTGACTTGGTTAGCTAAAGAAATCGTTCTCACTTCTAGTGATTTCCCTCTGCCAGGAGAGAGAAAGGCAGAGGGAAGGAGAACAATTCATCCGTGCTCCTACAGCAGTGACGAGCTTAGCAAAGCCCTTCCACCAGTAATGTTAGCAGGCAGCCAGCGTCTGGCAGGGCCTGAGACCCCACAGTGAGATGTGCAGCTCCCTGCTTTTCCTACGAGGTTTGGATGAGACTGGCTCCATCCGTGGCTGAGTGAGAGGCGAGTCAGTAATAGCAAAAGCCCTGGTCCGGCTGGGAGCTTTCGGGTGGATCTGGCTTTTTGCATGGTCAGATGGCTGAGCCCGTCAGGTTGTGGGGAAAATTATGACCCCCCATGGGATTTAAAATCTTAAAGACCAGATTTTTCAAGGCATTTAGGCACTTAGATCAGGAGCATAATGGGATGTAAACACCTAGGCTAGAAACTAAGTCCCGCTACGTGTCTTACTCATGTAGGTGACAGACAGTATTTGRGCACTAAGGTGACTGTGTACTTGTATCGTTGTAGGTGCCCTGCACCCAGGTTTCCCCACATATGTCCTCTTTCCCCAGGCATATCAGCTCAGCTCCAGGTTCTTGGTATCTCAAAAGCCCTTTGCACAGTCCAGACTGTGGGTTATCTGCAGGATTTGTGGCATAAACAGCAAACAAGACATTTATATTTATTCCTGGAAACCCTCAGAGAGGGCTATGGCCACTCTAGCAACTGCTTAGGTATTTCAAGATGCATGAGGTCAATGCAACTGTCTTCCACAGGAGACCAAATGAGTCCAGGCAAACCTTCTTTAGGAAATACTCCAGTGACTTCCTTCCATATATTACATTTACCATGTCACTTATGGTATTTGTCATGGATTTTATGCAGAGGACTATCTGTCAGGTAGTAGTATGAAGCAGACAGATTCGTGACTGGTTCTCACTGTGTGTTGAGGGATAAGCATCCTTCAGGTTCCTTGGAAAGCCCAAGCGAAAGCAGTTATTGACAGATACTTAGCACATTTCCCACATTAGTTTAATACCTCCTGAAATAATATGTGCTTTACTTCTCACCTTCTATTGTTTAGTTCAATTTTTGGCTTTTGCATTTTTTGCCATGACAGACACCAGGCTTATTCATAGATTCTCAAAACTTTCTCCTTTCAGACTTAAATTTTCCAGGCTTGGCCTTTCTCCAGGAGCAAGCATGGCTCTTTTCAGGCTTAGAAACAGGGGAAGTTAAAAGAAATGCTCAGTTTTACTCTGAAAAAAAAAAGTCTTATAACCTCTCAAAAACCAACATTATAACTAAAGTATCCAGGGATCAAAGCTAATTTTGTAATTGGAGTAGTCCTCATCAAAGGAAGGTGTTTGTGAGTATCATTGTAAGAATTAGGTCTGATTTGCTCAACTTTTGACCCTGTGGATAACTTCATGCTTTAGTGTTTCACTGAAGAGCTCTCCCAAGGCCAAATCCTAATAATGGCTCTGACAGACAAGCCCTTGCCAACTTTGCTGTAATAGTTTCAGATGTATTTGTCCTCCCCCCTCAATCTTCTCTGCTGGCTTCTCTGCCCCTCTTCCAGAAGATGTTGACCCCCTGTAGCACACTTGGCCAAGGACAACTTAACGGGGGTGACTGAGGCATAGGTTTCTTAAATTGCTCTTGAAGACGAGTTAAAGCTAAGACACCAGTCTGTGATTTGGCGTGCCTCCACTGCCGGCAGTTGTCCAGCTCTGCTGGAGGGCTCTAACCTTCAGCGGAGGAGCACCAGCACACAGCTGTGAGAGGTAACTTCAAAATCAGCTGCAGCTGTTTGTTCTGTGAATACAAGTCAGAATGGTGAGCCCTTGATCCTGCAAATACTTACGCATGTGTTTAACTTTATAACTGTGAGTAGTTCCAGGAACTTCAGTGGGGCTTGAAGTTAAATTAGCACATAAATGCTTGCAGAACTAGGAGCCTGTGTTTGCACAGGGTCAAGCTAAGAAAGCTTCGATTCACACACGTTGGAGCAATATGTTTCTGCAGTGAAATCGCACTGGAAGAAAAGTCCTCTGGTCTGGTTTAGGCCTTCTTCCTTTCCCAGATGCGTACTGAGATTAAGACCAGACATCTCCACGTCGCCCTATCTTCCAGAATATCTAGAGACCACTCCTTGAGTCCGTGGGTGGCAGCAGGATGGAGAGGCTAAGCACTATGCCCTGCACTTATCCTCCTTGTACAGCCTCTTTGGCAAAAAGCACAGCCTGGGGCTCTGTTTCTCCCCAGAGCTGCCATCCAGGTGAGCCTTACACCAGTGAATATCCCTGTGCTGTTGCATGAGCAGACCTAGAAGCAGCCACCGACAAGGGCTGTCCCTGACAGAATGATGCCAACAGTTCTTCATGCTGGCAAACCCCAGTGGCCATGGGACACCCCCGGCCCCGCTTGCCTGACCCCGTGCAGGCAACCGGAGGGATGGTTTTGGGAACATGTAACTATCTACATTTGCAACTATTTTAGCTTCTTAGTCACTGGCCTGACATGCTGAATTGAATCCATGGCTAGCTATGCTGCTGAGTAACCAGCAGAGTATTAAAAGGCTTCTCTTCAGAGAGAAAGCAGATAGAGCCAGCAGTGTCAGCCTTTGGGTGTTTAGACTGAAGCATCTAAGTAAAACCAGCCCAAATGTTTCAGAAGTGTTGAGCACACTGAGCTCCTGGTATACTTCACGTAAATTAAGCCTTCTTTTCTTCAAGGGATTTTGAAGAAAGGTGTCCCCGGGGGCTCCGATGGCTCATTTCCCTGAGGGGCTGTGTCTGGCCACAGGGTCTGGAAGCGCTTCCAGAGCCCCCCCCAGAGCCCCTCTTGCCTCCCTCTCCTCCCAGCCCTCACACCGGCTCTGGGTCCGAAACCCTGACATTTGTGAAGGGCTCAGACACTAAAGGTCTGTGTCAGGTAAAGCCCAGACTGTCCCTGACAGTTCCCAGGAGAAAAAGCGGCAGCAAACCACCCCCCCAGTGCTGAGGGCACCCGCCAGGTCCCGCACATCTCTCTGCCAAGCCTACCATGGCTTTAACACTGCCAGAGCCTTTGCTTGTACTTCATTGAGGTCCCTAATGAACACACCAGTGTGCAGGGGTACTCTCTACAGACTGGACCCAGTCTGGAAATCTCATACCAAGCAAATCCCATGTAAACATTTCCAAAGATTGAAAAAATAAGTTGTAGGAGCAGCCATGAAATGCTTCGCTAAGGCAGCATTAAAGCGGCATATTTTAAGCAGGCAAAAGTCATGAAGTTACAGAGAAATCTGTACACACAATAATATTATATACCATGAAACAGCCTTTAGTAACAGTGTCACAAAAACTATTTCTCAGATGTTACAGTATAAACAGAAGATAWTTTTTTTTCCTGCCTCCTTAAACAGATACACCCTGGCTCCTGCCCCCTCTTCCCAGCCCCTCTGCCAGCTTCGAGTATTTCTACTCGGACCCTTGTTTAACCTGCAGAAGGTACAGAGCAAGATGTCAGAGCGTGTCCCCCAGCCCCCCACCTCCCCCCCGCAGCCCCCCCGGGAAGCAGGAGTGCCCCGGCAGTGCGGCTCCCACCACCAGCCCCACCGCACAGCAATTAGCCCGGTTCTCCAGCGCAGATTTGCGGCTTAGCTCTTAAAAGCCGTTTCATAAATATTCGATGGCCTTTCCGACAGGGTAATGTGCCTCTGTGACATTAAAGAGGAAACTCTGCGAAGGGGAGGGATGACAACAAATTTATCCACCAATAGCACACTCTTTTGGCACAAAAGCACATTCTTATCTTTACATCCCATAATGAGAAGGCAGGGACGGGACTGTTGCTACAGCTCTCTGGGTGGGTAGATGTACAGTGTAAGAGAAGGGTGGCTGTAAATTGTTAGATATTTTTTTTCCTCCTGCCTTTGCAAGCAGAAGGACCCACACTTGTGTTCCTGCTGTGGTTTTCCTAAGCCCCCGGTGAGGAGGACTTCTCACACGATGTCAGACTGCGAGGGACTGCCTGTGGGTAAGCGCCAGATTTATATTTACCTCGGTGTCCTGCTGATTAGTTCACATTCTCAGATTGCAAAGTCACACGCAAAGCCGCTTGCTTTTGAAGGGAGCTGGAGCCGTGGCAGGCAGAGGAGAAACTCCCTGAAACCACCGCGGATCCCGGTGCGGTTCCTTACGAGCCCGTGATGGAGGGCTGGCGCGGGTGGTATCGCCTGGATTTTCTCTAAAGGCACAGGGGCTGGATAGGAGGAAGGGTTCGGTAATTCAGGCAGATGGTCTGAAGTGTCTGTGTCCGGAGAAATGATGGTATCGATGTGCATAGTCTCGAGCTCGGGAAGGAGAGTTTCTGGGGATGGGTCCTGCAGGACCAAGTGTGCTATGTACGTCTCGTGTTCATGCCTTGATAAACTTTCCCGAACGGTAATGGACGCAGCAAGGGCAGATAAATGTAATGCGAAGGGTTTATTTGCTGAAAGGAAATAGAAGTGTACCTTATTTTCAAAATAAGTGCCTTACGTGTTTTGCCTATATCTGGAAAGGGGTCCTTTACTAGTGGTTACGGCTGTATATGTCAAACTTCACTGAGCAGGAGAGCACGTCAGCAAGAAGCATGTTTCTCAGCTGTTTTTTTTTAACTTCTGTAGGAATTGTAAACACTCACTAGACTGTCTGCACAAAAGGAAACTCTTGTCAAAATGCTAGAGTAATTCTCTGCCAAGGCATTTTACTAATAAAGATGGCAAGCATTTCTCTTTTCACATCTGTATATACACGTATATACATATACATACTATGTAGCACTTGTGTTTCACTGGCCTGTGAAGGCTGTGTGTCAGAGATGAGGATCTGGACTAAAAAGTGGGGCTGGAGAAGGCGGCTGCTGCAGTGCTTTTTTTTCCTCCGCTCTCCACTTCCATCTTGCAAAAACAATCCCAAGTCCAAAAATGTGCACTCAAAACCAGAGTGGAAAACTATAAATTATGTATATGGTGCAGAGTGAACTGCACCATGCGCAATTCCTTGCACCATGCACAATTCCCTGTGCCGTCACACAGTTGCTATCGTTGTCTAAAGAGAGGAGAGATGAGGATGAATATTTCTTGCTTACCTTCTCAAAGGGCTGATCTGTTAAGCAGCAAAGCTTCCCTTCTTCAGGCTTTGATTTTAAGGGCCTGACCTCAGTTTGCTTGTTAAGCACTCTGAGTTGAGGGTGGGATGTTTCAGGGTGACAGTGACAGTATTTAACTGGCATCTGATATTAATGATGAAACTGATATTGAGTATGCATGGCATGTTGTGTGCAGAAGTTACTGATATCTCAATTACCTTTGCTGTTGAAAGGACCTAGGAGGTTTTCCTCCAGAAAAGTGTTTGTAGATGCATGATTTGAGGGAAGGAAGCAGTTTGTTATGGGCAGGAATGAAAAGTAAAGATAAAGTGATGTTTAGATATGCACGTGGATCGGAAATGTGCCAGCATACGCAGAGGAAAGGTTCGTTTCTCTCTGCTCCCCCAATAATCCTCCCACGTCCCCGGGCCAGGGCTGGCCCTGCCTCCAGCCCAGCTCCCTGGCAGCAGGGCTCTCCCTGCCTCCTGCCGCTCTGCCCCACAACGGGCACAAATAACCAGTCACAGCCAAGTGGTCACTCGCTGCACGGACCTTGCATAATTTTCCGGTTCATGTAGGTATAGCTGTGTGCGTGCATATATGCATATATAAATGCACACAAAAACAGCACCGGAGATAGAAATGGTGGCACTCCTGCGCAGTTATTAAGGAATTTTAGTGAACCAGTTGCTGACAGCTTGCTTTTCACATTAAAGGATTTTGAAATCAACTAATTCTCTTTGTGGTTATTGCTCTTTTACTAGCTAGTTCAGAGTTTAAAACTTTAGCAGTAAAAACTCCATAAAAAGGGTTGCAAGAAATCAGCATCAAACTTTCTATAATAATGATTAGTGTCCACTAGCGCAGAAATACCACTTTGCTGAATCCAATGAGCATAGTAAGGCTGGCGTTGTACTTTTAAAATTGAATGCGGCCAGATAATATAGCTGCAAAAAGTTTTTGCAGTGACAGATATCATTAGCACTGCAATGTGGCTAGAATCCAGAGACCTGCTTATAACACAAACCGTACAGACGTATGCATGCATCCGTGTACACCCATGCACACAGCTATAAATAAGTTTACCCAAAGCACAATATTAGTGTCAAGTGTATGTATTGCTTCACCAACCTCTTTGCAAAGAGTATGCTTCATGAACAACCTGGAGAACTGCAGTTTGTAGTTACAGTAAATTAATGCCAGAATTTTTAGACTGCTTTCAGCCTACACAAGAATGTAGCAAGAACAGCTGTGTAATTGTTCCCTCAGACAAGCAACTCAGAGGGAACTGCTGAATACAGTCTTTGGATTAAATAGGTGGATATGAATGGGTCGATATACCAATAATTTTTCAACAAGAAGCTTTATTAATTAAGAGTATCCTACTTCTACGCCAGAAATGGTTATGCAATTTTTCAGGATGAAAGCATTGGGTGTTTTTAAATCTCTGTTTTATGTTCAATTCCAGCGTGGCTGCACCCTTTCACTGGTGTGGAATGGAAAATTAAACATGTGATGCAAACAAAGTTTTATTTTGTTGTTTGAATGTAGCACAGAAGACATAAAAAAAGGATCCTAGATATCAGATTGCAGATCAGATGTAAGCAAGTGTACAGTCATCTTGGAYTGAATTCACACCAAAAAAGGCACTTGAAAACATCGGTATCAAAATGTTCTCTTAGTGAACAGAATTCTAAAATTTACACTATTAATTTCCCATTGTAACATGGGGAGATAAAGAAGAAAGAAGGATCAGTCACTTCAGGACAAATGCACTCCTATTTCTTTCTCATTAGCAATTATTGACATACTGATGTTATCCATTAGTGCCAGCTACATAGATTTACTGTCATTCCTACATGTAGATAAAAGAAAAGCACATCAGTTATTTAAGTGCTTCCTCTTGTGTGTATTATTTTTCTCTTGTAAGAAGATATAGTTCAGTCTCCGTACGACTGAACAGCTTTTCATGCACCCAGCATTTTGATTAGGAATATATGAGTCATTATGGTTCTGGTTCTTAACACAATCCTTTTGAGTTCAGAAAAAAMCTCTGAAGTCATGCAAAGGTTCTTAAAGTGCCTCTTTCCTTATTTTCTTATTCCAGCCACAGACTGACTTTGAATGGCACAGGTAACTTTTTGTGGATAACATCACTGTTGCAATAATACAAGGTATTCAGCCGTAATAGATGAAGATTATATTGCTGAAGAGGGAGTATCTATTCAGACGCTGGGAGTCTCATATGTACATACTTTCTCTGTTATTTACTAAAACAGGACTAAGAAGGGAAGAAACAGAATTGATTTAGCTTGTTCTGCASCAGGTGGCATGCGAATCTAACTGAATTGCCTTAAAATTCCTCCCAAACTTTTGTTGGCCTCATTTCAGCAGAGGAGGAAACAAGACCTTTCATCTGAAGTATGTTCCTGTCTCTTTAGCTAAATACTTCCTTTCAAAGCTAAAATTACACATTTCAAACATGTCTTTAAGACAGACTGGAGCCAATTTGCTAAAATTGGTGTTTTCAGAATCAGGATATCCCAGAAACCTACAGGAATTTAGATTTCCTGAAAGTCAACACATATTCTGCACTGTCACGGGGAGTCCATTTAGCTCAGCCAGAGAGGCCGCTAGTGAGTGCGACCTCCATCTCCCACGCTGGGCTGTCTCTAAACAGCTGCTGGGAATAAAATATGGCACAAATATATTTTTGTAAGAAAGAATCATTAGAAATGACTCAGCACATGCATGAGCAGAACTCCTGTGAAATAAAATTGCCCCACTTTCACGTACTCGTATTAGAATAGGACTATGCTTTAAATTAATCTTTCATCAGATTTGGTAAAAAATGTCCAGATTCTTGCAGATAACTCTGTGTCCCCCTTAGGGCTGGAGCACCAGTGCTGCTTTGCAGTCTAAACCTTAGATAAAAGGTCTTGACTCAGACACTAATGTTGCCATGGGAGTGGTCCCACTGAATACTACTGTTTGCAGGGTGAGACCCTAAGTAAAAGGCAACACACTGAAATCACCTTGCAGAATTGCTGTACAGACTGCGTTTAGTGCTCTGGGATAAGCAGGGAAGCAGCAAAGGTTTTTCAGCATCTCAACCCAGCTAGCTGCTGCAGGTTAGAAAGCTAATGGCATGTCTTAAGCATCTCAAGAGAGCGGTCTGCAAGATGAATGACAGCTCCTGAACCCACTAAAACYACCAGCACTGGCTTCCATGCTCGGAGCTCCCCAGGAGCATCCCCCAGCCAGCGGAAGGTGAGGCCAGGGCGCTGGGGCTCCCACGCCTGCAGAGCTAGCACTGCACATTGAGGCACGAGCAATCTTGCAGTCAGTACTCTTAGAGACAAAAAAAAACGTATAAAGCTTTCAGCTTTGGCAAAGAAGGGGGTGAAGCCCGAATGAAGAGTGACTGTGAATGACTACCGCTACAGCACTGTCATTGAAGATGTGCAGCCTTGCTCAGGTCGCTGGAGTTAGATGCCACTGTGGAATGCCTGAAGTCTGTCTAGGGATTTCATCTGAAGGTCTATGAGTCCAGCCTTGCTCTTGGCTAACTTGCTACATGCCACGGCCAAGTCATTTAAAGGTGCTCTGCAGCTGCAATGGACATGGCTGAGTCAAATGTCTTAAAGAGGGAAGGTAAAAATATCTGACAGTCAGTATAAATCCTCAAGAAAGAAGCATTTCCGAATGCCAGCATTTACGCTATTTAGTGGGTTGTTCTTTTGCTTCAGCCACTGATTGATCCAGGCTCACTGGGGCAGACGTCATCTCTCTACACGCGACTTTCCATAGGAGAGCATCCTATCCATGAAGCAGTTTCATCTGGTTTGGCTGAAATCCCAGGGGATTTCCTGCAGCCCGCATGGTTCCCTCCTGCTCTCCCCTCTTTTCCCAAGAGCTCTGCCATGCTCACCTGGGCTGGCAACCCATCCTCCACCTGCTCGGGCATGGGGGAAGCCCTCCCCTGGGGAGGGATGGGGAGGAAATCCCCACTGGCTCCTGCCCTCTGCCTCCAGGCTCTCTGGCTACTCCAGATCTATATAGAATCATAGAATCATAGAACCATTTAGGTTGGAAAAGACCTCTAGGATCATCAAGTCCAACCGTAAACCTAATACTGCCAAGTCCACTGCTAAACCATGTCCCTAAGCACCACATCCACACGTCTTTTAAACACCTCCAGGGATGGTGACTCAACCACTTCCCTGGGCAGCCTGTTCCAAAGCTTGACAACCCTTTCAGTGAAATTTTTCCTAATATCCCAGCTAAACCTCCCCTGGTGCAACTTGAGTCCATTTCCTCTCATCCTATCACTTGTTACCTGGGAAAAGAGACCAACACCCACCTCGCTACTACCTCCTTTCAGGTAGTTGTAGAGCGTGATAAGGTCTCCCCTCAGCCTCCTCTTCTCCAGGCTAAACAACCCCAGTTCCCTCAGCCGCTCCTCATAAGACTTGTTCTCCAGACCCTTCACCAGCTTCGTTGCCCTTCTCTGGACACGCTCCAGCACCTCAATGTCCTTCTTGTAGTGAGGGGCCCAAAACTGAACACAGTATTCGAGGTGCGGCCTCACCAGTGTGAGTACAGGGGGATCACCATCATAGTAGTATTAAGCACTAATAGCTAATTTTTGTAAAGCAATGAGAACCTGGAATGCTCTGTATTATTTAACGGGGTTTGTAACTGATGAACACCACAGAAACTCCGATCCTGATGTATGTACCCCTTGGCAAACTCATTTCCTTTTGCATTTGGGAAGTCAGGTCAGAAGATGAATGTTAACTATTAGATCCAGTCACAAATTTTCCAGTAGAGTGTTCTTCCATCACAAAACACAGAGGTCACCAAATCAAAATGCAACATTTTGTTGACAATTTCAATATGTTAATATATTTCTAAAGACTACATTTTGAAAACTGAAATTGAGTGGGAAGTAAGACAAAAATTCTTGGAATGCTTGGGTAAAATAAAACCAAATATAATATCTGGGTTCCTTGGCCCAGTTTGATGCAAATGAAACTGAAATCCCAGAATTTTCTTGGCAGCTGGGAATTCTCCTGCCAACCCGCTCTGTCGCTCCCCCTGGAAATGCTGTGGGTCCCTGATCTGTCTGAGCAGTGCCTCGAACAGCAGAGGCTGTGCATTGAGGGGGCAAACACTGACGATAATGAAGCAATCATTATTTTTTAAGGTTTTAAAAAGTTTTTGGAACATGAGGATCAGGAAAACACGCAAGGAAAAATGAGTGAATCTGGTGCCCCAGGAATCCATGTTTTGCAAGAAAACTTCCAGAAGCAGATTTATGGTGACAAACAAGCCCTGCTGAGACACAGGGGTGGGAGCCTGCCAGAGGCACACCTGGAAAGCCCTCTCTGCCCATGAGGCATTTCAAGATAGCCCCACAATCCAAAATATTCAGCCAACGGTCCTTAAAGAGTTAAAATTGCCTGCGTGCAGCCTTCACCTGCTTCACAGGCTGGTGAGGGCTGAGCCTTGGTTAAAGGGCTCCCTGCTGAGGAGGGTCTGCCAGGTTCAAACACGGCTTTCAAAGCAAGGAGGCTGCAATGGCCCAACCATAGTCTCTTTGCATCCCCCTTCTCAGATCTTTTGTTGGGGAAAAAAGTGCTTTTCTGTGTGGGAGAAATCTGAGGCCTCCCAAATCCATGCAGCAGTTGCTGCAGTGCTGGAAAGGGAGAGAGGCGGAGAGCTGGATGTAAAACGCCACAGACGGCGAAGCTGGCTCTGTGTCATCAAAAGCAAAGAGGAAAGAAGCCACTCTCTGTTGCAGCCAGGCTTGTTCTCAACAGGGGTTTAGCCCAGCTCAGCTGTAGCTCGGCTGTAGTAGCTGTGTAGTACAAGCCCCATCCACTACTCATAAAGTTAATTCTTAAAACTAGGTTCAAAGTTTGAAACCTCTGGAAATAGGAAAAAGGCAGCATGGAAGCAGCGGGACATGGGCATCCTGTCCCTGGGGCTTGGCAGTAGTTAGGTAGGAGATGACTATGCTCTGGGAGCAAAGGTACAGGGTTAGCCTGCATCTTCAGCCTCTGCATTTAAAATGTAGCAGGTGAGGTGTCCTTCTGTGGACTAGGCTAAATATTTGGCTGGCAGGCTGGCAGGGGCTGCGCCTGCTCACTGCGTTTCTAAAGCAAAATGTGACTATGTGTGCACGTGCTGCTGGGGCTCCACGTGGGGGTATTTGAGCTAGCAGAGACATTAACACCCATTTTCAGAAGTCTAAGTTTGCAGAAATGTACTGAAATCATATCTGGAAGTATAAAAGAGGATTTATTTTCTTTTTTTCCTTTTTTCCTTTTTTTTTTTTTTTTTTTTTTTGGGGATTGCTGAGGAAGGAGAGCTCTTTCAGGCAGACCTTAGAGACAGTTGAAGTCAGCATGAAAGTTTGCAGCTGGGATGCTGGTTAAGGATCTAGTTAAGGAAATACAGAAGATGCTACATAGTTCCCAAGTGCTCCTTCTCCCCTCCCCTGCACTGACAGGAGGATTTTGCTTATCTGTAGAAATACTTGGAATCTGTAGTTTGTCCCAGGGTCTGTGAGCAAGAGCACTTGCACAGGCTATACAGCACATTTCTGAACAGTCTTATTCCATGATGTTTACAGTAACTTAAGGCATGCAAAAAACAACTGATGTGTTTTCTCTCCTCCTCTTCTCCATGTCTCACAACATCTGCAGCCTTTCCAACATAGTCTGTGTTAAGCCATCGGCATTTAGAAGCCATAATTGCATTTAACATTTGCTTCTTGCTGTCTGGAGCCCTCTCTTGCTAGAGACCTGTTTCACAGGCAGTAATTTAGAGGGTGGGGCACCCTTCCCTTATTTTGCCATTCAGACTCCAAACTAAATGCCCAGCTTGCCCTCCCACCAACCTGGTGAGTGCCCAGTCTCTCATCTACGTATTCAGTTGCTTCTCTGTCCCTGTCATTTCTTTCCTTACTGTCTGTGATCAGCTCCCTCACCACGCACTAATGGTTTCCACAGTTAAATTCATAGCATTCAGGATTCTCTTAGATCTCAAACCGCCTCTAAAACTCACCTAAAAGACTGGCAAGATCCCCCAAATGCTTTCTTCCTTGTGGGAAGGAAACTCTGGGGCAGAGGAATGGGCTCCTGACAAATGCCAAGCTCTGGGCATGGACCTGTTGATAGCGCCCAGGATCAGTTCCCTGAAGGAGTCCTGGGTTTCACGGAGCAGCTGAAGTCACCGTTTGAGTCAGCGGGGCACGTGGGGACTGGTCAGAGCTGCTCTTTGGTTCTGCACACGGTCTGTCAATCACAGAAATTGCTTTTGGAGGAAAAGCCTGTCTCTGCAAAGCCCTCACTCAAATGACTCCAAACTGGGCTCAGTAAATTGGCTGTGGCCCTTGAGGAGTCACAACAAATTCCAACAAGATTTAGGAAAGTACAGTGCTGACCCCATCACAGATAACAGGGAGCATTTCAGAGAGGTGCCAATGGCCCGTTCATCTCAGACAGCTCCTCCTGACCGCCCGGGCAGGAACCCCCCAGCACCACATCACCACTCTCAGCACCGTTTGCGTGGCTCATGTTTCCATCACTTCAGTGCTCCTTGAGAGAGCAAAGGCTTTCACCCACACCAGCTAGTGTGAGGGCATGAAATGAAGAGTTTGGAGAGATGTTTGAAAGGTTTAGGTCCAAAATGCCCTCATAAATCCACAGACACTGCTTGCCAAACTTGGCATTTCACGCAGTTCTCACCTATTTTGCAGATAAATATATTTACTTGCTGCCTGACAGCACTCATGCACGCTTATCCTTTGTAATGTGCTCTTTGTGGAGCTACAGGATACGCTATGGCTTTGCTAGTACCCCTCAATCACACAGCACACCCAGAACACTTCCCAGTAACCAAGAAAACTACTGTGAAAATGGTAAAATCCTTGCTGCTGCAACCAGCAGCGGGAGAGGAGCCCCAGGGCCATTGGCTGGGGCATATTTGTGTGAGTAGCAGCTCTCCTAGTTCACTCAGACGGTCACGGTCGTTCCTGCTTCTCCCCAGAAGCTCTGATGAGAGAATGACCCTGCACTTCAGCAGCTCCATGTGTGGTAAAAATGTGCCAAACCCCAGCAGCCAGCCAGCTACTCAGGTGAGGGCTCTGCAGCCTGAAGCCAGGGTTGGGTGAAAGCTCCTGTAGCTAGACAGCTTGCCTAAAGAGGCCTTGCTGACACAATGAAGGAGTAAAAGCACACAAAAAAGACCCGAGTGCAACATCTGAATACCTAYGCATTTTCTACAGATACTCAAAAATCTACAAAGGTGACAGCAAGCGGAGGGTCTCAGGTTGTGCTTGATCATATCACAGGAATTAAGAAGGACCTAGCTTCAGGTTAAACTTAAAATTCGTGCACCTCCTGCTCTCTGGGGGAAGGAAGAGTTTTAGAAGCCTGATCCAGACCCCTTGGAGCCAAGAGGAGCCTTTCCATTCACTCCAGTGAATATGGATCACGACTTTTCTTAAAATCTCAGAAATACCTTTATCCACCTGACCCATAGGTACAGACTGTGGCTGGGTCAGCTCAGTTCTTCTTCTTAAGACAGACAGCCTGAGCCCTGTGCTGTGTGGCTGGTGAGGTTTGCTGGGTGAGACCTCACCAGCAAGCACTCTCTTGGTGCCTGGGAAGCATTGTGCATTAGTCATTCTTTGTCCCAGCGTGATCGCTCAGAGAAACGTATTTATATTTGCACCTAATTAAAACTCAGTGAATGTTTCATATTTCCCCTACTGAAACATTGCTAGATATGACTTAGCAGTAAGTGACAGCCATGTGTGTGGTATTATTCAGAGTTTATGTAAGAGGGACTGAGGCACAGCAAGATTAAGCCCAGACCAGTTCCCACTGATACGGGTGTCTAATCCAAGATGCTGAGGAGCTCTTCCTTCAGAGCACCCAGCACGGCACCATATTTCATAAGTTCAAACTTCATTTGCAACTGTGAGTGTTGGGCATGTCTGTAAATCAGATCTGCAGTCTCCGGTCCAGCACAAGGAGATGAGGAACATGCCGTCAGTGACCATTTGCGAAAAGCTTGGTTTCCACAGTTGCTCCGTGGAGCAACTCTTCTCCCTTTGAGAGCTGCTCTGCAGCTGAGGCACAGATGCAATCCAGTTCCCAGCAACACTTTGCAAGCTGACTTAGCCTGAAATCATCCTTGATCTTCCTGTGATTGCATTCTTTACCATGCTCAGTATCTCCAACAGGTGAAGCTGTGATGTTTTGATAAACAGCTTATTGGAAACACATATGTCATAAAATACAAAATACTCTGACACCTCATAACTAGATCTCTAGCAGTAAGTATACTTGTTATAATAATAACTTGATACTTTACCATTTGTTTGGAGATACTCTACAGTGTCAATAGCCTCACACACAACAGCACCTCTGATACAGGCAGCTTGTCCCCAGGACACTAAATCTGTCATTTTCTACAGCTCTTCTACCCCAGATCTGAGCCTGCCAGGTTTGTCCTGTTGCTACAACAGTCAGCTGGCCTTCTCACACCCATCTGACTTAGGCATGAGATTGCAATACGTTTGTGCTGCAGGCATATGGACTGCATGTGGAAAGGATTTTGAGAAGGAAACTATTATTTCCTGCATCTAACATAAATTCTAAATGGTATATTCAGGCATAACTGTTTGAAAACAGACAGTACATTGATGAAATGGAAGCAATTTCTCTGGGAAATTTCACCTAAACAGTTTGATTCGTCTTAGTGCTGCCAACTCTTTGATGTTTATCATGAGCCTCATAAGATTTGCTTTAATTTTTTTTTCTAAAGCCAGGTTTCTTGGGTCATGAGGTTTTGGGGGTTGTCTAGATGTCTATGCACCGTCTGTTTTCACCCAGTCAGCAACATATGGGGAGTCTTATGCCGCTGGAGAGTGAGGATTTTTTTTCAAAGATGTTTTGGTCAGGTATTTAAACATCTAAGGCATAGGGAGAAGCATCATGTGGGAAAGTGCACGAGAATGTGCAGTGTCTGGAACAGATATGGCAGGCTGAGGCACACAGTGCTCACATGTGTAGGCTGGAGAATAATATTTCTCTAACAAAAACTGTCTTTTTAAACACCAACCACATTTTTGCGTGTTTTCATTTTGAGTCATTTAATGAAAAAATTGGAAAGCTCAAGGGAAAGCATTCAATCTGCTCACAGTTTTTCACAGGAGGAGTGTTTGTTTTCTCAGTGAACGCCTCTCCTACAATTATTTGGTTTCTTCAGATCTTTGGGGAGCCTCCCCACACATAAAGTAGCTGTAGAGTCTTTTTGCTGTTCTTTACTACTCCCTGCCTACTCTGATGTCCTATAAAGCAGGGGGAGTAAGAAGACAGCTCTTCACTCTTCTCCCACTACACTGGAAGGAGACTACCACTGAAAAGTGACCGGATGACACATTTTTGTCGAGGCATGATGAGTCTCCCCTCCCTACTGTAGGAGCCTCACTGCTCAGATCAATCAAAACATAACGAACACCAGCGAGGCTTCAGCACTGTTTTGGGCTCTGGGGATGCAGAAGGACCATCGGACCCTGAGCGTGAGCATCTCCCTGCTTCACGCTGCCATTGGGACCTCAGCAGGACAGATCCAGTTTGCAGAGCAGCACATGTGCTCTGGTGCCACATCCCTCGCTCCCAAGGTCAGGTGTCCTTGCAGGGGAGAGGAGGCAGAGGAGCATCCCAAGGTGCACGAGAAAACTCATGACTCCATGGCCATGAGACACAATGGTAGCCAGGAGCTGAACGTCTCTGTTTTGTCCAAGGGGAGATACAGGCTTAGAAAATACTCAGTTTTCCTAAATTGTTTTTGCTTTCTCCTGCAGAAATGTGCCTCAAAGTTGAGTGCACGTTTAGCATTTCCTTCCTTTTCCTAATGAAGTTCAGCAGCTGGGTTATCCTAGATAACGGTGCCAAATCTTTAAAGATTTCCTTGTTCCAAGGCGATTGCTCAATTGACAATCTGCCTCATTAATTAAGCTCCCTTCAGGGAGAGAGGAGAGCTGGAGGCAACTGGACAATTTAATGGGTTGACRTGAAGGGCAAGACAAGGCTGTAGTGTGAGTCCACCCCAGCGCGGCCCCGAGCCCACCCAAACAGCTGTGTCTTTGCCACTCGGAGCTCCTGCGTTCTTGGGAGCAAACTCGAACGGAGTCGTTTGGCGTGAGGAGCCAGCACAGCGAGATCAAATTTACTTTCCACTATTCGATGCACTGCCTTGCTGCAGGACAGCCTGTTTACAAGTCGGCTGCCTGGAGAATGCCGAGGAGCGAATACAGCTGGGCAGGCACCCTCTGGTACAGCTTCCCCAGGCTTGGTCTTGTTCCTCTGTGCCAAATCACGCATTACTTGCAATGAGTCCCAGACCTCTCCTCTCAGCAGTTAATAGCATCTGATGAGCCCACGGAGATCCTTACATGCTCAGATTTCCGTGTGTTGATGAGGTATCAGACATCTACAAAAGGCATGAAAAATCAGCAGGAAGGCTAATTCTTCACTGAGCTCGGTCTATGGTCAGGGATAGCCCTAGGTTTCTGCCTGGAGATGAAGATTAACTTTAGTTCAGAAAAGGATCCTTGTTTCTGCTTCCATTATTTCCCAAAAGCCACTTAGCAGAACTGAGTTATCTTCCTTGTCTAAATTCTCTGACTGCTGATGATGCTTGGCTGCCTTCTCTGTATTTTCAAGGCCTTATACTAAATTTAGACAAGGAAGAGAGRTTTCTCCTCTAGACCTTCATTTTGTGGGTTACCCATTGACTGCTGTGGGCACAATGTGATCTAAAAATCCCACTTACTGCACAGCCAAGTGGGTTTGGGCTAGGAAGACTGATTTCTTCTTGCTACCTACTAGAGCTCCACATGCCCTTCATGTGACGGGCACATGCCCTGTGCCCTGAAGGACACTGCTGCACGTTTYCAAAGACTTAGGACCACCCCTTCCTTTCTTATATATCACCTTAGGCAAATACTTCTTAAAAATTGTCTCTCTTCAACTGCACATGTGGTTCTCAAGAGACCCTAGATAAGTGGTGTCTCTGCTGCAGTGCGGTGCTCCCTGGAGACACCCAGCCTGAGACCTCTCTGGCCCTTCTTGCTTCTTCCAGTCCTGCCCATCTGTTTCTTCCTTCCTTCCTCTGCCCAGCAGCAAGTCCTGGGAAAATACCTTGGTTTTGTCCAGAGATGGAATAGGAAGCGTCAAAATACCAATCATAAGAATTTATGGGAGTAAAGTTTTTGCATCTGAATACTCATGAGGTAGAAATGCAAAAGTAATATTCTGCTTGGAGTGAAGATTAGGAGAAATTTCTTTGCGCTTATTAGAAGAAAGCATCTTCTAGTATTTTCACATCTTTAATAAAGGCGGGTTTTTCCAATTGTTATGCAATGAAGGTGGAATTCTACCAAGTATCCAATGACGACCCAAACCACAATAGTGAAATATGAGCCACTTGTTCATGTCACTGAAATCTCAGAAGGGAATTACAGCCTTTAGCAGGGTTCATTTGAGGTATACTACTTAAGGTAATAGGGCTGGACAATCTCATTAAGATTTATTTCCACCCCATTTAAACATGGGTTCAAAAGTACAGCTGGAGCTGTACTGGCTTTATCTTTGGCTTATGGAAGAGATTGGAAAAAGAAGTAAACAGAAAACAATCAATCGCTCAATCTGCTGGGCCAGGAGACTGCAGTATATAGTGAACACAGACTTGTGCCCAGGCTTGGAGGCTGAGGAAATCAGAAGAAACTTTTGTCCTTATTACATTGCATAGGCTTTTTTTTTTCCTCCCACTGAATTTAAGAGATATTGCATCATTCCGGGAGGGAGGGGGTAACACAAAACAATTGCCTCTGCTCTTCCCTAGTGGTAGTTCACCGTGCTCACTGGACTTGTTCCAGACCTGAATTTGTCCATACTCATTTGGGAAATGCATGGTTTAGGAAAAATACTTTTTCAAACATTTTGGCTTGTGTTGCAGATTCCCTAAGTAGTCTGAGATGTTTACAAAGCTTCCAACGCATCGGGCTTGTCCTCCCCCAGATAATGATATGTGGCGACAGTAATCCTTCTATCACGCTCTAAGTGCTTGTTCTTGCTTCTGTTGAAGTCATCCAGATTGTGGGTTATTCGGAAGCATTTACTTTCTCTGCTTCTTCAGTGCAAAAGAAGCAGAGGATCTTTCCACCTGGGAGAGGAGACTTTGCTAGATAGCAAATGCCGAAGCCCACTAAATTTGCTGCAGTGTCTTTCTGGTAAGTGGGAATAGATACACTCGAATGCTTCAAATGCTAGAGAGAGGCTGCACCTACCAGAAGAGACTCGTGGTGACAGTGGCCTGAAGCCCAGTGGCTTTGGGATCAGACACCCTGTAATCCACAAGCCAAGCTCAGGCTGCCAACTGGTCCAGCTCCTCTTACAGCAGCCAGCAGCGGGGCCATCCTAGGGCTCACCCTCGCGGAAGGGTGGACTGCAGGGCTGCAGGGCCAGCACCAAGGGGGGCTGCAGCAGGCAGATGATGCAAACAGCAGAGGGCATGACCTCAAGCACATCCTTGATGTTGCTTCCACACAGCAACATACCTGAGTCCTTCAGCCTGTGAATGGATTTTCTTGTTTGGGCAAGACCCATTGCACTCTCACCCTTCTTAGGTTTGGACCATCCTTTGTGGTTTACTAAAACCCAGGGTAAATGAGTACATCCAGAGGGCCCTGGAGATACCAAGGAAATGCATTTGGCCCCCTCCCACACTTTCTGTGAGAGGCTCAGCTGGAAAGTAGATCCAGCATCGCTATTCTCTAAGTATGATTTCCTTGGCACTTGTTTGATGCATAAAAATGCACAATCAACACTGCCATGTAGGACAGGACTAAGATCTGCATGTTTGGAAGAAAACTAAGGGATTGAATAGAAAGAAAAATGGAGTCGGCAGTTCTAAGGACCCATCACCATAGTATCAAACCACTATTTACAAAACTTCTTTGTGAAGAAGTTTCCACAGGCTCTTTCCTTCAGTTTCAGTTAAACTCAACATAGTCACTGCTCTGGATTTAAACTCTGCTCTGAAAGGCTTGTAATCTAAACATGGAAACATTTAAGTCACACGCTAAAACAAGAAAATTAAGCTGCACGGTGCGATCCAGTGCTGTGTGAGGACCCCCGGGCTGGTCCTGGTGGAGCTGCAGCGGCCCCATTGGTAGAGCAACACCCAGGGAAAACCCTGTTGCAAGCCCCAGAGCTGCCATGCTGGGGGGGAAACCCTCATGCAAGCCCCAGAGCTGCCGGCCCAGGAGCCCGAGGCTGGGCCAAAGCTAACAAGAGCTGCCCGGGCAGCCTARCGAGTCAGGACATAACATGGCCCCTCTGCATCTCTGCAGCTGCGTTTCCAGTGCTGCCTGGCGCATCTGTGCACTGTCTTCTCTTGTATGATGTAGGTGCGCGCCGGCCTGAAAGCAGCAGAATAAAGCCCCATCTGTTTTCGGTGGCTCAGTTGTGTGAAATACAGTTCAGACTCCGGCACAAAGGGCGAAAAAATTAATTGGGTATTCCAACTTCATTCTGTTTTAATCTGGAATTATTAAGGACATTTATATTTTTAAACACAATGTTTAACCTGACAGCATCCCATTAAAATGCTTTATATAAGCTCATTAGGAGCTTCTGTGCAGTATCATATTTATTGCAATTAGCAAATATTAGTGGCTCAGCTGAACTGCAAGATATTTTTTCCATCCCGCTCCTCTTTTGTTCCTCCATCTCCTGCCTGTCATAACCTAAGCGTAGCCTAGATTAGATCCTTTCACACATCAGCCTTTCTGTCTGACAAGTCCTAAAGAAGGAGAAATAAAAAAAGGAAAAGGAATAGAAAATTAACCATTAGGAGCCTCTGAGAAATCAAAAGAGCCTCTTAGATTAAGTCCCTAACCAGTGTCAAGGCTAGCAGCAGTGCCAGTGGCATTAGTGGCACTAAGTCACTTAATTCCGATATGATTCAGAATCATTTGTAGCTATCGGCTTATTCAGAGTAAATCCTCTTCCTCCCAGGTCTTTTGTTTGCCATCTCTTGACACGCTACGTTGCATATAAATGAACTTGTAAGATATGTGAAGATATTTTCATTTGTGCTGAAGTTCCATGCATGCAAATGCTACTGTAGAAATACTAGTAATGAATAGTATTAATAGTTCATGAATCCAATCCTTATTTTGGTTTTGTTTTGGGTTTTTTGAGCCCTTACTCAGATATAAAATATATTAAATGAAACAGAGGTTTTCCTGAATAAGGACAGAGGTCCGTTTTTAGAAATGCTTAGACCTTGCTCCAGTCAGTAGCAAAGGGTGGCCCAGCTGGCCCATGTCCCAGCCTGGATCTCACGGGATGGCTGGAATTTAGCCTCTGAGGTCTTTCATGGTTCATGAATGAATCACAGACTGCTAAGCCACTTCAAGCCCACAGAGAGCTTGGGTTCCCAGGAAGGAACAAAGGTTTGGGTACCTGAGTCTCAAATCCTATCATGAGCACTGGAGCTCCAATATAAGTGCCAGCTCAGACCTTTCAGCCCAACTTGCCACTTCTGTGTGTACCTACAAATGCCTGAGTCCTGACATTGCTGAGAAGACRGTGCTTATCCTACAGCTTCTTGAGAGGATTCAAATCCTCTAGCAGAGGGCAGCCTAACTAACTGGGCTGGAATGCTGTGACCAGCCGGTGTGGAGAAGCATTTAGGAAGCGGTGTAGGAATCAGCACTAGACCTTCCACCACAGACCTCGACCTTTTCCCTAGCGGTGCCGTGTGGCTGCGAAGGGAAGGACTGCTGGTCCTCTGCCAAGCGCCAGCCCTACTTGGTTTGTTTGCAGTGCTTGACGTTAACGCTCCTTCTGCCCTGCGTGCTAGCCTGCACTGCCTGTGTTTGATGATAGCTGGAAAAAAGTCCGACTTTTACGAGGCTGTTAGAGTTTTTTTTCTTTTTCTGGAAAGGGAGGAAATAAAGGTGCCCATGAAGCTCACTTATTTGCTTAACAATTATATAAAAATACATCCAATCATTATCTTCTTTATTTGTAAAGAACCTACTGCAAAAGTGACAGGTTTGCGGAGCAGTAATCAGAAAAAATGATTTTTCATTTACTGTAAACATCAAAACTATCACAGAAGGTTCAGAGGTCAGAGTTAGAAGAGCTCATTTTGGGGACTTAAGAAATGAAGGTCCATGTTTAAAGGAGACCCATTCTGCAGCTATTAATAATCTAGATTTAAGGGCCCAATTCACAGATGTTTTCTAGTGCTGTTCTTTTCTATTGGAGTTGCTTGGGTCTCTGTTTCTTTTCCCAGCTGCTGCCCTTTCCTCCTAATGCTCCCCAGTGGGACAGCCCAGAGTGTCTCTTGCAGGAGATACACTCCAAGTGCTCACCACTGAATAAGCACAAACCCCCGAAGGCCATTGAATAGTGCTATGTATCATTGCTACAAGCAGAAATTATCATTTGCAAGATGCCTTGAGGTAGTTTGCAGTCCTGTCTGGAAATACTCACCCTGAGTCTGTCTCATTGCTCATTCAAATCTTTTCATTGATTTCAGGGAGCTCAGCTTGGACTTACTGTTAGGACTAAACTTAGGTTCCTATTCCTAAAATCTCAAGATCTCATCTGTTATTTTTCTTTTAAATTGTTTGATCCAAACATGCATCAACTGACAGATGTATCTGTGTCCTGTTGTGTCTTGCACAAATCTAATCTTTATGGCATGTACTGTTGAACTGAAAAACAGCATTGATACCCACTTCCATCGCCTTTCCAGGAATGGATTTAGGACACAGTCTGGAGATTAATGCCTTGGCTGATAGTGAGGAGCATTAAGAGTGAGACCAAGATAGGGTCAGGTTACATAAAAAGAGAAACACTAGCTGCAAAATCCACTACTACGCAGAAGAGAGCAGAATATCTCATGGATGAATTTATCAGTATTTCAAAGCTGGTCCATTAGAGATGAAGCCAGCGACAGCACTTACAAACTAGAGTCTGTATTCCAGTTATGTTAGCCATGAACTTGCACTAGTTGCTTCACAGAAAATTTGAAAAGGAGCATAAATATTGCCTATAATCACTGTTGCCAAAGAAAATGTAAGCAGTATTATTTTCAGCTGCTTACTCATTCAGAGGGAGCCACAGCACATGAGTCTCGCTGTGCTTTTTGGCTGCTGGGAGCCAGCAGTTTTCCTCTTCGAGTGTGGAATGGTGCATGCCCGGCTCTTGAGGGAAAATGGGGATAAATCACAAGTTCCTCAATGTTGCCTTGCTAACGTGATGTGTGTTGTCTAAGCATGTGCAGTATGGATCATGAACATGCTGTTGAAAGGGAAAGTGTTTGGGGAAACTTTTACAAATGGGAAGACAAATATGCTGGTATCTCTTGTTGTGCTCCAACAAGGACACGTAGAATTATGTGCAGACTGGCTAAAGAAATCACTGTCTTTGTCAGTGGTAACGATGTTTTGTAACAAAGACAGATTGTGTCTACAGAGAAAAATAAGAAAGGTGACTGCCAAATAATATCAGTGAATGTATCAAGAAAATACTACTTCATTACCCAAAAAAAAAAAGAGATTAAAATCTGGTTACGTGGCTTGTCTAAACTGAGGAGACTAAATATTCAGTAACTAAGTATCACTACCCAAAGGATTTATTTATTATTCCCCAGTTATCCTACTGCAACTTAAATACCTCACAAAATGACCCTTAGCAGCAAAAATTAAAACCAGCTATATTTTATTAGTTAGCAGTGAGTCCCCGCATCAAAAGATAAAAGATGTCAAACATGAGATCCCATTAGAAGAAAAAAAGAAAGAAAGAAAAAAAAGAAGGAGAGAGACATTAATCACAGCATCCCTAGTTGTTCCCTCTGGAGCCGGTGTTCACGCGCACACCGAGTAGCGAGTGTTGGTTGCAATCCCAGGAAAGGCCTGACTCAGCCACGTGCGGCTGAAGGGGTGCTCTGGAGGAAAAGCAGGTTTTGGCTCCTCTGTGTTTGGGACTCAGGTCAGTAACATCAATATATGCTCGTTGCCCTGCTGTCTCAGCTAAACCGCCTCTGATTTACCTGCCCTTCGCATTGGAGCAGACATAAAGAAGCCCACAGTGCAGCTGAAGAAGCATCTTGTTCCCTCATTCTTCCTAGGGGTTGTTAGTGATGGGTAGAGCTTGCTTACAAAAAACATAGGATAGTTCCAGAAATATGGTGATATTGTAACAGGTTATAAAAAATCCAACAACTCCAAACAGAGCCCATTTCAGGTTCAAAATGCTTATCAATAAGCTCAGTTATACATTCATAAAGAGTCACTTGCACTACAAGGATGTCACCAAAGGGCCCAATTTCATTTTCTCCCAATCCATGGCAATTTACAGGACTGTGATTTAAATCCTGGTCATCACACTGAGTGTGTATGTTTTGGGGATGGCAAGTTAAATCATATGAAGCCTTCTTTCTCTCATAGAATTAGCTGTACCCTGAGAAGTCATTCAGAATAATTATTTATTACTTGCATAAATCAGAGCAATGCAAAGAGGTCTGCCGCTGAAGTTTAACAGCATATTCCTGTTTCTGTTATTGTTCCAACATATCCAACCTGAGAAAAGGATGATTCCTTGGTTTTGTTGGTTGGGGGTTTTTTTGTTTGGTTTTGTGTTTTTGTAATGCTATATGCTCCCAGGGAAATAATAGACAGTGATTTATTTATGAAATTCCTAGAGCGGGAGGAAGTCATGCTTGGGTCTTGCTGCCACGGAGGGAGATAAATATACTGTTCTAATATATTTAGCTAAAGAAGATATAACCCATAAGAAAATAGACTGAGCAAGACTGGAGAGACATATACAAGCTGACATGGGAGATACTGAGCCAGACAACAGACTGTTTAGATAGAGGCACTTATGGGTACTCCCCACCAAATGAATCATCGAGGGCATAACTGGCTATTTTTAGCAGCAGTGCCTAAGTTTCTTTTGCCTTTTACCTCGAGAAGACTGTGAAGCACTACATAGGAGCCACTAAAATTCCATATGGAGCAATGCTGGGCCTCCTTGTATGGATGGGCAGGGCTCAGAGTGCCCTTGGCTTGGCTGTGCAGCAGGGCCCACAGGCACACATATATATATGTGTGTGTGTGTGTCCGTGTCCATGCAGAAGTAGTTCATTCTCCCAACATACGTCCGCACATGGTGGGGAGAATGGGGGTGCTCAGGCACCCTTTGTGCTGCCACCCCCCTGCTCCCATGCTTCCCCTCAGCTCCCCTGTGGGAATCAGGGAGATTGCATCTTCTGATATCCTAATCGTTGCACTGGGTAAAATCCTTTGACTTCAGCTCTGGGGATCATGATTTAATCCAATAATTTAGCCCAATAACGGAAACCAGTGGGTAACACAATATTTGTTTTTATAATTATATTCACCATTTGAAAGTAACGGGCTGCAAACCCCTTATGATTTGTGGCAGGGCATTCCATTAATGCATCTATAAAAAAGCAAAGATGTGTCCATTGACAGCACTTAACAATTTTCTCTATTACTTTGATGACTGTTCACTTTGAATGGAAAGTGCTTTTCTGCACCATTGAAGCATAGCTAGTATATAACCTCCGAGCACTCAGAAATGCTGAGATGCTACAAGAAGGAATGCTTAAAAGAGCTCATCTGCTCTTTGGCACGCGCTGCTCGGCTTCAGACCCCGTACAGCTCACTGCCTGCAGTGCTGCTGTATCACGCACAAATCGGGACAAAATGTGCCCCGTGGCATCGAGAGCGGAACAGAGCTATTTCATCTGCCTGTCGGTTTTGCGTGATTGCCAAGTGGATTTTACATTCAATTCCTTGTATGAAATTGGTGGTAAAATCTAAGCAGGTCAAAGCTTGTTTCATAAGCTTTTATTGGATAGTATGTACAGTGTGTACTCGTCTGGCGGTGGGGGATATGGAGGCTGTAAGTTGAGAGGCTGATGTTCAAATCCAGCAGATCAGCATAAAGCCCTCAGGATATTATTCTTGCTGCAATTACAAGTAACAGCTATCAGGAAAAGAAAGGGTAGGAGACTGCCATGTAGTGAATAGAAATGTTTCTCTTCAGTTGTTTGTATGAATACTGCAGACAAGGATAAATAGTTGTTACTGTAAAGCTCTCAGTGACAAATTGATCCCCATCTGTGTCTCTAGCAGTCCTCTAGCTTTTCCTTATGGGAGGCAGTGGTGGGTCATCAGTGTGGTCATTTTAAGCTTGGTAAAAAAAAAAGATCCTGATTTAAGAGTCTCCTTGTGTGACCTTTGCTTATATTCATAAGTGTTTCTCACACAAACAGCCCTAGTGATGCTGATGCTAGTAGGTAGATGGTAGAGATGATTTCCCTGTGACTGTTAGAGACTGGAGACGAGGAACAAAAGCTCCTTTCTGAGAGCTGCCCATCCATCTCGAATGCTCTGACTCACTTCACCTCATCTGGGACTGACTGCTTAGAAAAACCAACACTGCCATCTTTTTACCACGTTTACAGGATCACAGCCTTAGGATACACAAAGCATTACTCACTTCAGCTGATTCCATTAATGCTGAAGACACAGGCTTGTACTTACTCTGTACAAGCTGTAGAAAAGGCTTCTGTGTGAGAGGATTATGGCTACAGTTCAGATGCTCAACATTTCCTAGTAGAAATATTTCACAATGAAGCAATAGCATCATTAAGAGCTTGCAATGCATCAGCATCTGCTTTATTTCTTCTGTTAGAGTTACCCTAATTTTTTTTTTTTTTGTGTAAGATTATGAAGAAACTCAAAACCAATTTTTGCTGTTCTTGATTTTTATGAAACTAGTTACTTAGGAAATAGAGAAAAAAAAATCTCAGGTTCAGTTGTACAGCATAAACTATCAGTGCAAAATGGCAATGCAATACCACGTCAATGCAAGTTGAAAGCTGAGCAGATTTCTGGTCACCAACATGTGCCTATCTGAGCATGCTTGTATGCAAACACAAATTCAGTCTGGTGTAAATTATATGAACTATGTTATCTTGCATCAAAATATTTTCCCAGTTCTGTGCGTTTCCAAATATATCTAATTTATGCATTTCTGAGTATATAATATGTGTTGCTCACAGCTGAAGCAGGTGTATCAGCTCTTCTCCTGTTTAAATCAGAGATGCTGTTGGATATTTCAATGGATAGAAAAAGTACTTCTCCAGGTGGTACCAGGTTTGAAAAACAAGCGGTTTGACAAGTCCACACAAGGCATCCAGCACAAGCCCTTCAAACTACAAATTCTTTTATTGCAGGACTCTCCCTTTCCAGTGACCTTGCCATCCTAAGCGGGTTCTTATGACATCACCTTAATGCTGTGGCTTAAAAACAGCTTAATTAATTTAGCGTCTATGCATCACTGTCTGCTGCCATTGTAACCTTCACATAAATAAAAAGAAGATAAGGCACCCAGCTGCCTCTCATGCAGAGCCCTTTGAGTCCCGGACATAACCCACCAGCTGCTCCGGGGGCATCGCAGAGGAACATGAAGTCCATCCCTGAGGAACCAGCCCAGGCAGACCACAGTGGAGCACCAGAGTTCTGTGCAGGTCACTCATTTCTTCCATTACTTAATTCCACATTGCCGTTGACATGAGGATTACCTTGTATCTTATAACAGCTGGGATTTTAAGTCCATCTACAAAGTAATTAATTTTCCCTAAGTGTGATGGTGGCTCGGTGTTAAGTAGCAAGTAGACAGGGTTACTGCAATGATGTTTTCTCCAGTCTGGATATGATACGGTAAGATAGCATCTGTTTCTGTATTGTCTGATTTTAAATACAATACTACAGCAAGAAAAATCCTTCTGACTCAGTGTTGAGCTCTGAAGAGCTCATAGCCTTTTTTCAAGTATTAACTGTTCACAGTGAGTGTTTTAGTGTGAGTTTAGAACAGAAAGTAGCTTTCCTTTTCCTTCAGTACAGTCTGAAAAGTAGACAGGTGGCAGTAAAAAAAGGACTGTAAATCTAAAGCAAGCTATAATGCCATTAATGGTTTAACTTACTTTAATAAGAAGGGATTTGTTGCTTACTAGCTTGAGATTATATATAACTGTACTTTCAGTCAGTAAGGAAAAAAAACAAGATAAGCAATCAAAATATCTGATTTTAAATATATTTCATTTTCCTAAGTAATAGACTTGTAGATCTTTTTACATTACTCATTAGCTAACAAAAGAAATCCCCATCCTCAGATCTAGCCAAGAAAATCCGGGATTGGAGTTCATGCAGAGACTAATCTATGTAGATTAAATAGCTGTATTGTCTTTCTCCCTGCATTGTACAGCTTGGCAGCATACCCCAAAACCAAAACCAGATTTAAAAGAGAAGAATGTGTTGCATTTCTCCACAGCCTCAGAATACCAGCTCTCCCGTACCAGGGTACGGGGACTGCTGTTTGCACATGGCAGTGACTTTGTGGTCTGCAGGTATAATCCTGGGAGGTGCTGTCAGCAATTGCTGTACGCTGCCAATGCCCTCAGCAGTCCTTTGCTTTACAGCGCTTGATCCCACAAAGCTGCCCAAGTCTGGCAATTGGCATCACAGCAGCAAATGGTATTATCTGAATTATGCATGTATCAAACCTGGGCTCTGCACAGTGAGACCAGGTTCAAAACCCCCTTCTGACAGCCCCATTGCTGCATTATATAGCATGTGACTCATTAACTGAGAGCAGCTGAGACAGTCCAGGTAGAAAGATGCTTTTGGAGCTGGCTGCTTTGTTCAGAGAGAGCTTTACAAAAATGTCATGTTTGCTGTTGTGGAATAGGCTCAGGCACACTGAAGATGGAGGAGATCCGTTAAGGAGCCAAGGCACTTCATCCTGGCACAAGCCAAGCTGTGTCAGGCATCCAGGAGCTATTGAAAGACAGAAACACAGTGAGATCTCTGAAGCTATCCAGCTGGGAGGTCGAATGCCAGGGTTTGTGAAAGAGCAGATATTTTTCCTTTCTAACAAAAATCTTTGAGAAGATCCTGGGTCATGTATTGCCTGTAGTCTATAGTAGATTGAATGAGGAATCCATCCGCGTGGGTTCTTCTTTGTTCAAAATAAAGAGATAAGATAGCTAGATGTGGGTGAATGATACTACTTTTAATCATCTTGGAGTTCACATTGCCCAGCATGTGCAGGAAGGGAACCCCCAGCATGCTGGACACCCGGGGGGAGGTGGGGACGGTGGCTTTTGGTGGGTACCACGAAGCTGTGCAGGAAACAGTCATGCTGGGTTGCCTCCTGCACGTGTTCTGGTATTGATACTGAGCCATGCGTGCGCCCGGGCACTTCTCTGGCTTTTACTGCACACTGATCTTCTCCCCCCAGCCGTGTCATCCTCAAGATGTTTTTCCATCTCCTTTAATCAGATTAACCAGCTGCTCATGCTCTCAGGACACTGACTCTGTGGGAGGTACTTCAGACCTTGGTCTGTCTCACCTTCATATTTACCCCCCCGACAGCTGTGTGTGCTCGGAGCAAGAGGATTGTGTCTGGCTTGACTTGCTGGGGCACCTACATTCTGTTTTCTGTGAGAGGGGCCCTTTTGGTCCCCTTGGACATGCTGCGCTGCACCTGTGTTCCCTCCAAAATGGGGCTCAAGGTGGTACCTTCCCTAGCAAGATGGCAGGGGCAGACCTGTACCATCTGCTTCGGACTGGTATCATCTTCCAAAACATTTTAAGGGATGCTTGCTGGTAGAAATGAGCAAGTGATTAAGTTGGTACCTCTGAAGAGGGCAAGCTGCCACCACAGCTGAAGCTCCTGCTTCTTAGCAAGGACATGGTGAGGAGCTAATTTGCTGCTAATTTGATGTAAATATGAAGTAAAATGGGTATGTGAAAATGACCACAAAGATTTCATATACTTACAAGGAGTCTGTTCTCTTATTCTGATTTTAAGATGACATATCTCTGGTGATGTAAGCCAACTTTTTCATTTGTGTCCACAATCCATATATAGCACTAAATGTGTATGCAAGCCAATGAATAAATGTTTCCATTGTTGTGTTTGCAGTCTGGAAAAAAGAACCCAGTAAACCTCTGAATAGCATCAAATATACCCAAACTAGAACATAAAAGTCTTTTCCATAAATACATGCATTTCGGGATGCCTGTTACTCTGTTCTTAAAACAGAACCAGAGCTAACTGCCAATGAAATCAGCAGTCACCGTACCAATCGGATGATCAGCAAACAGCTAACACAGTGTTTACAGGACAAAGTCTGGGCTTCGCTGTGCTCCACAGCGCCTGGAAGCAGTTGCTATCACTACTTTTCTTACTGTTACTCTCCAAGATCTTCCAGCTTTACTGCAACTGGACTTGTGAAACAGTAATTACTATGAATATGCATATACCTTCCCTCATAAATTATTTCTGACACACGTGTTTTAAGTAGGGCACCAAAGACACATGAACTGGACAGGCTGTAATTGCTTGTGTGGAGTTATTTTTTATGAAGTAACTTAGATTTGAATGTCAGGTATTTTTACTGTGGTATTCACTACAGGACTAAAGTATTGATTTTGTCCCCCTGAACACTAAATACCATTTTTAATATAAGTTTATCTGCATGGAGCTAATATCTGTGATGCTGTGTTGGTTGCTATATTGTTTCTACAACAAACATTAGCTGCAGAAGGTGAGATAAGGTACCTGTACCCAGCTCCTACCCTGGTCATACCAGAGCTGAAAGCATGAACGGGTTTACATTTACTGCACTTGTTTTGCATAGCTTTTGCACAGTTTTACATTTACTGTCTGGTTTTACATAGCCTTGCACTTGCAGCACTGTGCTGCAGGTTTATTTGCACATTAGAAAGGCTGGGTAAATGGTGACACGGTCACTACCCATTTGCCCTAATCCCTAATGATAAAGCTGGTCTATTTTTTAAAAGGAAAACTAGTATTAAGTTAGCTAATCTACTGAAATACAACCATCTATATTCAGAATTTTCTTTTTGCCTAGAAATTATAATGTTCAATATAATAGCTACTTATGAAGAAAGTATCTTTTTATCATTTCTTCCTCTAATAATCATCGAATCACAGTTGTCAGAAACAAGCAGTGAGACAGAAACATTTTCATTTTATAGTCTGAAAGGCCTTCTGGAAACATAGGCTTGTGTTGGAGCATTTCTCAGAATATTTCTTTAGATCCATCTGTCAAAGGAAGATATTAAAACGGATGTTCTTTTATCTTTTTATATATTATGGGCTTAATTTGACAGCTTTTTCTTAAGCGCATTTCCTGTTGTTTTCATTGCCCTTCTGAAACATAGACCATACCATGTAGGAACACTCCCTGGTACATTTATTTACTATTTTTGGCTGATGAAATTTTCCACCTCACAATTTCTAGGCTTATGAGCATCAGTATTTAGAAGTACCAACTCCTAAGTGTATTTATGCTGACATACTATCAACACCGACTCAGAAACATGTCCACTCCACTCCATCTTCTACACTCAAGTCACCCTGCCAGAACGGAAGTTTCTTTCATATTCTGATTAGGTGCTTACTCCATGTCTCTTTTTAGCATCCTTTGTTTGTAGATGGACTCGGCAGTGTGTCACTACATTCCTAAAAAGTGCTCAGTTGACTGGGGTGGGAAGGAAGCTGGAAAGCCCTGCCTCGCAAAGCCTTGCTTCTCTACTGCAGTACAAGGGAGCATCATGACGTCCTCCCTCCTGAATGGAGCCATACTATCGTCCTGAGCACGTCACCTCATTTGAACTCCTACATTATATAAAATGAGGAAAGAGGTTTTAATTTATCCAAGAACATCCCCATGAAAGGAGTTTTAAGTCATTTCACCAATTATGAAATCTCAGCTGTGAAACTCTTATTGGGGCAGAACTATTGATGGGAAGATCCCTATTACAGCTAGAATATTTTTTCTCCTAATAACAGTGAAAAAAACTGCTACATATTATTACATTTTGAATGAGGTCTTCTATGCAGTAGGGTTTTAATGATCTCACTGTTGCCAAGTTTTGCTTTCAAAATCCCAGTGGAACATTTTTACCAGGCCTATTGATAATACTAATGCACACAACTTCTGGGCACAAATTCACTATCTCCTATTCAACGTCCTCATGCTAGACCTTGACAATGACACAGATGTTCTTTTTCCATAAATTCTATCAACTATGGTCTGGAAAGCCATAGTTTTCACTGTTCTGTTCATCTCTGCTTTGTATGCATTTGTTACAGCTGGTCATTACCCTTTAACAAAAAACTTTCTGTCTAACTTAGCTTCTCTTTATAATAAAATTTCTGAGGCAAACAGAAGAAAGATCATTCTCTGCTGTGGGCCAGTTTTGACCCTTTTGTAAGCATCAGGAACATCTTTGGTATTTAACATGGGAAATTTTGTATTGTCCCAACCAATGAATAAGGAAATATTTTTTTCCAAATCTCAGAACATGTCAGTTATACAGATTTTGCAATACTTCCTTCTTATAGACTTATTTCTGATGGAATAGTTCACATTTTGTCAGGCCGAAAGTGGAAGTTTTAAAATTTATGAATCTTTCAAGTGCTACTTCCCATAGGGCATTGTCCACTTCCTRTTTTCCAAAGATTTGAAGATCCCAGGGCTGTAATAAATACATTTGACTCCAAATCAGTTTCATGGAAGTCTTGCCCAAAGAAAAGATGTAAACCTAATCAGTGACTGAAATCTGGGCTGACTCTCCAACCCTCAAATCAATGATCGCAGTAGGGCGGCTCAGTTGGGATGGGAGCTTGAGGGCACATCAGGGCTGCTGTCAATATTTAAGGCTCCTGCTGTGAATCCTCTGCCAAGGAATGGCCGATTCATCTGTTTTAGTGGATCCTTTGGTCATTCTTGTTCTATTGTCTTTCTTTCAGTATTGCTTAAGAAACAGTCCTGTACTAACCAGAAGATTAATGACATCACCTAATTGGTTTTGCTATCCTTAGAGATGATGGGCCAAATTAATCCCTGTTAGAGCTCCATTAATCTTTATGGATTTACACCCAAGATTAATTCATCCCCATGATACTAATCACTTGCTGTGTGGTCTGTGGAAAACCACTTAACTTTGCATGTTGGTTTTCCATCCCAGCTGGAAAATGGGGGCAATAACTCCGAGTTCAGTGAAGACAAATGCTCCAAACACTCCTAGGACTGCTTAAAATGGAAGACGCTTTTTAATAAAATGCACATTTTATTTCTGAATGTTAGTTTCGGTTTGCACTTGTTTTCTCACTTCTTAGTGAAGCTTGGATAGAAACATTTCCCTACGAGGGTATGGATATGCCTGGTATTTACACTGAGTAAAGTCTTGGCACTGTAGAGCTTGGTGGGAATTTATGTGCTGATTATCCCAGGCCCGGGGCATCACACTTCAGGTTTTAGAGAAGTCACACATGCACACCCAGAGGCAGAATTTGGCCTTTCTCATTTCTGCTTCGTTTAGGCCAATTTCTACCGCTGTTCCCTGGTGAGAATCTCACTGAAGGTAGCGGGAATTTTGCTTAAGTAAGGATTACAGGATTAATCCCTCTATCTCCACTTATGTTTATTTTGGCAGTCATTTAGATCGGAGATCTCCAGAGCTCCCTAGCTCAGGTTCTCTCCATTCTGCTCACAGATACGAATCTAAACATGCCTCTCATGGATTAAAGTAGCAATTGCATTTACCAAGAGTCTTCTATATTTGCAGAAAAATGTTCTGGTAATGCCACCAATTAGATAAAACTGTGACTTCACGCAGATAATAGAAAAGAATCTGCTGATAAGGATTGCAGCAATTTATTTTAGCTGGGACCCATGCTAGAGGTGAATAACAAGCAATCCATCAGTTAGATGACAAAAAGTACACTTGAGTTTTACAATCCATTCCCTTTTAATAACCCCAGCCACTATTACTCAACCAGAAAATATATATGTTGAAATCTGTTCTTCTCTATTTATGCATATTTAATGTGATCAATTGCCTATATTAGCAAATATATGTATAATAAAGAAGTTAAAGGATCAGTTATTGTAGTCTTTTCTAGTAGGAAGTTATACAATAAGATTTAATGATCTTTGCAAAAAAGAAGGTGCAGTGTGTTTAGTAAASAAATAATTTTTATAGCATTTTGACATTTATTTGGTACAGTGTTTTTGAGCAATTTACAAATTTCTATGTAAGAGCAAGTATTTTTCAGCTATACATTTTATTTTACAGCCAGCATTAGTTATTTCTTCTTAATTCTAGAAATACAAAAACTGTTTTACCTACTTACTGGAATTCCAACAGACATGCTAAATAGACACTGAAATCATCGTCAATTATTTATTTGAGTTGGCAAGGAAAGATATTTTTAAAGTTTAATGAAGCCAGCAGTGATACACAGTTTCACGTTGCTGAGCAACAATACTGGTGGCCAGTATTTTTAAGGTAAAAAAATACAGTATAATCATGTTGATGCCTGAGGGCTCCGTTGTACCTCCCACAGTAAAACTCAGGGGAGCAGGATCAAAGGGTGCAGCGGACTGCTTCAGCTCACTGAATTTCTCATGAAGAAGCAGCGGCTTGCAGGTCAGGAGGGGAAGCTTGGGGACAGCCCCCAAACTCCACAGGTCCCAGAAACCCACGAAGCTCGCACCTCCTTCAGGGCAGAAACGATTGAAAGATTTGAGTAAATTGAAAGGGAAGCTTGAGAGGGATGTAGGAAAAAATTGAACGCTAGAGAGAGAGTAGTTAATCTGGCGCTTCTCAGAGTTCAAGAATAAAGAGGCACTAAGCAAAGTAAAAGGCAGAACATAAATTTGATTAAAAGAAAGGCTTTTGCACAATGCATAATTGATCTGTGGGACTAACTATGCCAGAGTGCTACCGAGACCAAAAGCATAAAGGATTCGGAGAATGACTAGCACTAATACAGGTCATGCAATCATCATTAGCTGCATGAGGTAGAATTTTTTTTTAAACAAGGAAAAAAAAAATATATATATGTATATTTATATCTCTATAAATATCTATCTTCATGCTTTCTGGGACTAAATAACTAAATAGCAAAACTGGGGAGAAAATTCTCCTGAGGACAAGCTATTTTATAGATGCCTGAAGCCCACCTGGTACCGGGCCAGCCAGAGGACAGGTCTGGGTTAGCCTGGTAGTCCTTGTTCATGTGATGTTCTGTAGGGATGTCTCCCTGCAGGCTGGCTCTTGCCTTGGGCTACTTCCTTTGTGTTTGGGCCAAATCCCAGTTCAATGGGACGAGGGTCAGTGAGAAGGGAGACTTCATACAGAGGCTTCCACAAGCCTCTGTGACTTTGCAAGCGAAAGGAGAAGCCTTCCCACTTGGAAAAGACACGGAAGTCGCACGCTGACTTGACCAAGTCTGTCCAAACATGTCCCTTACCGATAAACACAGTTCCAGCCGCACGGCGGTCCCATGGGGAAAGGTGCAGGGCTGGCAGGAGCAGAGCAGGGCGCCGCTGTTTCCTTCACCGCCAGCTTCTGTTTCCCCCTGATAATAGAGGGGCTGAAAATATGCAGCACTACGGCTCGTTATTTATTAACCGCATTCTCCAATAAACACACCGGTGCAAAGCAGTGCCAGATTATCATCCTCGATTTGTGCATATTTTTGAAAAGTGTACTCTGTGCCTACTGGGAGTTACGTTTTTGAACATTCCTTTTTCTGTACTCTCTGAGTCATATTCCCATCATTCCTATACCTCACAATATTTTCCCATTGCCATAGTGACTGCCTGTGAGGAAGGCACAGCCAAGTAACTTCAAACTGAACCCAAATTGCCTACCAGACCGGACCTCTGCTTGAGTTTGTCTTACATCAAGCAGGCGGTATGAAACAACAGTGTTTATATTTTTAAGAGAACCATAGTTCCTTTCTGACACAGAGATGATATTGTCACCGGTCTGATCTGAAAGTCCTCCCACCAAATCATCCCAGTTGGTCTGATCCTAAATCTTCCGAGTAGGTCTGACTCCCTAAGTAGGCAGTGACTCCACACCTGGATTCTCACAGAGCAGCTAAATGAATTGAATTGCAATAGTACAGTATGTGTTGCTCACTTGCATTTGTGTGTGCCCCTCCCCGCCCCCCCTTCAGTTGAATTCCTTAAACTTAGAAAGAGTTTGGACCAAATCCGTGTTTCGGAACACCTCCCTCTGTTGGACACAGATCCAAATGTCACAGCTTTCTCAAATGTCACACTATTACATCTAAGCAGAATGGCAAACCTGAGTTTCATACGTGTGAAGATATCATTTTAAACTTTGTGGTTTAGGTTCTGGAAAATATAAATATATGAATATTATCTATTCATAATAGATTTTATGAATTTAAATATGTATCTCAGATAATGTAAAAGTCAAATTTATCTTGTAGAAACTACTTTTGTTAGCACTGTAAAGGGCAAGTCCAGAAAATAGATARTCTAGCCTTCAAGGTTAATGATCATTTTCAACGCCTGTTTAGGAGATTGTGCTACTAAGAAATAAATCATATTAGATTATCACTCTTTTATGAGGGAAAGGGAGGACAGTTTGTACAGAATGCCTTTATGTGTAGGTGTCTGTAACGCAGAGAAAAGAGAGGCATAAATGCCTTTCATCTCATACAAGGGAATAATATAAACAGACCCAAACATTCAATTCTGTCCCTAGCAGTACTTTGTGATATGAAGACAAATACAGACTGAGCTCACTTTAAAATATTTTCAGATGTGCTGATTACAGATGCTCAGGAGCATCAAACCCAGAGAGGGCTCTCCTTTCCGCAGGTGTACATGTTTGCCTGCTGAACAGCAATTAGACACTTTTAACCAAAAACAAATACTGCAGGCAGTGTGAATAGCCTTTTTACTTCATCAGCTTGTCCATATGAGCATTATAGGAGCGGATCCAAAAAAGGGAACAGAGTAGAAAAATGAAATCCCAGACATCCCACGTATTGTTTTGGAAGCGGATAGTGAGGACACCTCAGTCCTAGTGCCTACTCAGGCTTTTGGCATTTCACTATTGCAGCTGTGATAGTGATTTTTTGCCACTTTTTGACTCTGCTTTGTACCTTCTCATAAGAGGGAAAGGGGCATTAGCTCATTTTCTAACGAGCACTAGTGGACTGGGATTGCTTCGTGTTGACCTGACCTGACACACACCAGTGACTGTGAGAAGAAAGGCTGATTCTCCATCWCTAGCGCCTAAAACAGTAACACCGTACACAGGAGTGCTCAGAAAAGTGACTTGATTTTTTTGTATATCAACTTTATTTTCTGGTATGACATTAAATAAACTGTTTTCTTCATCAGCTGATCTTGGGGGTGGTAGGAATATATTGCCAATGACTTAAATGGGGGCCAAATTTGATCTCCTCAGAACAGAAAAATGGAGCAATGTCCTAATTTACATTATTCCAGCTTGATAGCAACAGAGAGAGATTTTGTAAGTAAAGCGGGATTATTTGAGGCACTCCAGCCAATTACTTGTGAACCTCACCTGAGAAGAACAACAGCAAAACGCCCATGGAAGTGGGCCTGCAGCAACTGTTCCCCAGAAAGCTTAACAGGCTGGACAATAACTCGGTGAGGTGGATCTCAGGAAACCTAGGCTGGAAAAGACCTTGAGAGTTCATCTAGTCAATCTGACCCAAGGCAGGACCAGCTATATCACATCAAACAGGACATTTATTTGTCTAAAATGATCTTAGAGATGTTCCATGGATGCTCTGTAACTTCCCCAGGCAACTTATCCCAGTGCTTTACTGCCCTTACAGTTGGAAGGATTTTTTATTCTAATGTCCAACCTGAATGAGAATCTTTCTTGACACAATTTAAACCTCATTTAAATTGGACTTAATGCTCCTATTGAGACATTATCAATGCTGAATAGGGTGGAAGGATTTCTTCATACATTTTCAGGATCATTTATCCATCCCAGTATGCTTCTTGCCTTTTCCACTCTGCATAACATAGCTGACTCAATGTTTGGCTTGTGGTCTACCCTTGGTCAAGCTATTTCCTAACCAGTTATTACCCACCTTCCAGCAGATAATTCCTGTCTAAATGTAGTCCCTTTTACTGGTCCTTAATACATTTTATCTTGCTTTTACAGATAGTTCCTTCAAGCTGCCAAGATCTTTTTTTTAAATTTTAATCTGCCTATTGACTAGCATACTTGCAGAGCTCCCAAGCTGTGACCTGCACATTTACTAACTATGTTCTCTGCTCCCTTTTTCAGTCACTAATGAAAATGTGGAATATAATGGGACTAAGGACAAAACCGTGCAGAATCGTATTTCATACATTCTTCCATTTCATGTCAATTTTTAGGTGTAATTACCTGAACAGTCTTACACCTGTTAGGACAGGTGTAGCAGGGTCAGCAAGGCTGTGTTTCCCTATTTGCTTATGAGAGTGTCATGAGTGTGCAAAAAGCCTTACTGAAGTTAAGTTATATGACACCAGCTGCCTTTCCCCTCTCCACAGCACAATACAGTCATAGAAAGAACGAGACTGGTTTGACAGACTTTGTTCCTACAACTAAAGCTGAATGCTACCTACTTCCCCTTTATCTTCTAGGCACTTATAAATAGTTTGTTTAAAAAGCCCCAGATTTTTTGGGGGGATTGAAGTTAACCACGTGAATCAATAATCTCCTAGTTCCTTTCCCCCCCTCATTTTAAAGACAGGCACCATGCTTTCCTATTTCTGATCCTCTGACAGCCTACACACCTAGTCACCCAGAGACAATAACTACCCGTCCTTCGATCAGTCTGCCCTTTAAGCATCATAGGATGAAGTTAACAAGTCTAGCTAATTTGAAAAAAATTATCTGAATACAGTGCAGCCATGAGGTGAATCAAACAGCAGAACTAATTGATCCTAGTAACAATCACCTATTTGCTAGGTTAATTTTCACCTGGATCGGTTGCCCCATCCAGATCCCTGCACACCCTTACAAATCGCTGTGGCAGCGGGATGCAGGAGGGCAGCGAGGAGGTGGGAACGGAGTGGAGCAGGGAGGGCGTAACGACATTTTTCAGCAACAGCACTGGCTTAACACATTTGTTGAAATACAGCTTTAATGAAGACAGATACAAAAAAGTCATTAATCACTTGTACCTTCCCGTGTTGTCTGTTGATAGTTGTCTCGCACCCCTGAGTAGTGGACCAGCACTCCCCTTGCCTTCTTCATACGCTTTTGTAGAATGACATCTTGTTACCTCACTCACCCTACTTGTACCTTATTTTGTGCTTTTATCTTTCTGATTTTACCTCAACATACTTTTGCCATCCATCTATACTTACCCTCAATAGTTCAATCACTTTCCATATAGTTTCTTCTGATCAGGTCACAAAGGGGCTGGTGATGAAGCCAGGGACTTTATTACTACATTTCCTCTCCTTCTTCTACACTGGGATAACTTGAGTTTCTGAGCTCCAAGGGAAAACATGCAGGGATGGAAAAACCCTGGGTTTCAGTCTTCACATGCCATATTTCCTAATTTCACATGGAAGGAAATGGTGAACAAATGACAGAACAAACTCTCTTCATCAGACAAATGGAAAAAGTACAAAATGCTAAATCATATCAAGACTGTCCCCTAATCGTATTGCTTGAATATGATGTAACTCAGAGCAGTACATAGCCCATGGAGCACAAGAGCAAGAGAGAAAAGGACATCTTTTCCGCAGTTCTCCGGCAGTTCTGATCTGCTCAGCACAGCTGAATGTAAACATTTAAAATGTAGATATTTTGCTCTGCTTCTAGTCTCTAATTGCATCATTTTCCACAAGTTTACATGTATGACAGCTGAAAATCATGAGTCATATGTATTCTTTTCCAGAATAAAGTATTATTTACTCCTTATTCTTGGATGGTCACCAAATGACATTTAAAATAGTGAAGTTGGCAAAATGTCCTTTTACACAGTCTTATACAGGTCTTCTTTAAAACATCTTACTGATATAAAATGAATGCCATCAACTTCTTTGAAATGCATTTTTTTCTTAGTTGGTCATATGAAGCTAAATTGCATCAACATTGCTAAGCTTTTTTTTCCTGCTGAAATGATTGCTGAATAAGAAAATAGCTGCTGATGTCTTGAAATAAAAAATGCCATGAAAAATGAGGCGATATTACAGATGTGTAAATCTGAAAAATCTGGATCCAGAGTTTTGACTTTGCCAAACAACTGTTTAGTTGAATGAAGTCTCTGATGAGCATTAACCAGCTAGCTAGGTTATTTGTAATTATTTCTGTATATAGCACCATAAAGCTATATAACACTTTTTCTAACAAATAAAAAGTAATGAAATCAAGACTTCAGCTGAAGCTGATGGTGTTCTGCAAGGTTGCAGCAGATGAAAACTTGGTCCGTGGCCTATTCAACCCATCCCTTAGTCTAGGGGGACTCATTCACCTTCATGTGGGAATATTTGTCTGAAGGGATGGTTTGGGGAAAAGATGCAAAATTCTTCATTGCAAGATTTCTCAGACATCTGTAAAATATATCACAAGCTGGTTATGGCCAAAACACTCATTAAACAGCTACTGATACGTAAAAGAGCTGTTTAAGTGGAAGAATGCGAAGGAAAAGGCAGCAAGCCCCGGCGTGGCAGGGCTGTAGGCTGATGTTTAGAGCAAGATCCTAGCTTGGACTGCATGGTGGTCACGCAGTGTCCCTTGGCAACCTCCAGCCCTTCATCAGCCAGTGCACGCTGCAGGGGTTTTATGTTCTTAATTCTTTCGTTCATGGCTGCATCTGCTTGTATAATTTATGGCACACAATACATATTTTTCTTTTGAGATTCATTCTATTCTTTATTTCAGCATTTATTCTGTCGGAAAGTGGTGGGACAAGGAGGGGTTATGGGGCATCAAAAAGTTGAAAAGAACTTGTCTTCTTGCCCTTTTTTTCTTGAATTATGACTGCACTAATGACTAAATCCTTTTAGTTTCCCTCCCTTCCCTTATCCATAGCTCTGGTTTTCTCTTGCTTCTTTGAAAGCTTGAGAGAGAAACGTCAGGTGGTGAAATACTTAAGAATTAAAGGGCTGCATCAGGAAGGGTTTTTAAAATTAGATGACTTGGTATCCAAAACAAATGCACGATTGTTCTTCACGCTTGGATGGCTGGCAGCCAGGCGGCAGGGCCTGGGCTATTTCTCAGGGCTTCATTCAGAGACTGTCATTATTGCCCCTATTACTTTTTCCTCTGTCCAGGACTCTCTTGAATGCCACCACCAAAGCGAAGAATGCCACGCATGGCTTCCCCTGAGGAGGATTAAGAATCCTACACCTTGCACTGGCTGGCAGAGGTGTTTTAAGAACAACCAGCATTCTTTCCCCAAAAGCCAAATATTTTATTATTGTATGGACCTGATCCTGCAATTTAAACCCCAATGTCTCTTCATGTTCCTGGGCAATTCAGTGAAGGTTTCTTTAGTTCAACCACTTACTTTGTTGCATTTTATTTCTTAAGTTTTATATGTCAAAAGGAGATGAAAAGTGGAATTTATCTAAATTTATGGATACACTTGCTATGAATCTGTAGAAAGAAATTACTTTGAAAAAACACATGTAACACAAAATTGCTTTGATCTCATTGTGGGCCTTGAGTGATTGCACAGACCAGAACAAAAAAGTTTCTTCCAAGTCAAATTCTGTTCCAAAGTAAATAAAACAGTTTAATTCAAAACAAAACTATAGTTACCCACAAAAATAAAAGCTACAGTCCATGCTGGAAATTAGTGTAAAGTAATGTTGAAAACTGTAGGAAAGGATTGTTCCCTATTGCTTTTTTCTTGAGCCAGCCAAGTTTAGATTAGCTGATGATTTAACTGTTTTCTTCCATCCCCAGGTTGTGTCTTGGGATCTTGTACTGGGAAAGCAGAAATGGGCTGAGGCAGCAAAAGCACTGGAGGAATGGACGGTCTCAGTGTAGGTGGTCTTGGGATCTGGCAGATATCAAAGGAATCTGCGAGCATAGTGCGCTGAATTTCCTGCGTATCCCTTGTAGGTCATCCTGCCTTCCACCCTCTCGCTCCTCCACCCGCTTGGGGAAAGCGCATGGAAATTCAATGAGTTTGAACCAGTGGACTTTCTGTTGTCCCCTGCAGAAATAATCCACATGGTACAAAGGGAATATTGTCTTCTTTCTCCCCCTCCCTCTTTTGGTATAATTAATATTGTATTTGATGAAAGATACAGAAGATGGATAAGCAAAACATTACACTAGGTTAGTTGAGGCGGTAAATGGGCATATGTGATGGCAGGAATTAAGATTACAGGTAAACTCTGCAACTACTTTCTATGACTTGTTTAGTTGYGCAAATTAGCTTTTCCAATAAACCCCTAACTAAAAGAAGGCATAACATATAAAATCACTAAAAGAAATGCAGTATTTTTTCCAATTAACTCTCAAGACACTTGCCATAGTTCATTTTCCATATCTGGGCAAATTTCCAGTAACACAAATTACCAATTTCAGCTCTTATTGCAAACGTAGAAAGTGACATAAACAAGATTGGCTAGCCCCTTCTAACATTAATATATTGAACGGCTGTGGTGCTTCATCTTACAYATACATTTTTATTTGTGCTTTATTATTTACATGGCTGACAGTAAATTTTCCTAGTACGCATCGGTTCCCATGAGATGCCCTTAATTGTGCTGGATCCTGAAAACTGTGAAACAGTGACATGGGAAGGTGGGAAATTAGGAATATCAGGACTGATAAGGCACAAGTTTAAACCACCACCCTGCTGACCAGGGAACATAAGAAATAGTGCTGAGATACCTCCCTCTGTTCACGGGCRCTGTGGGTATCTGTTTGCAGAGGAGAGAGACTTCTCTCTCACAGTGTAGCTGACATATATCCTTTGGAAATATATCCTGGTTTCTACTTCTGGGTTTTACATATTCTTTTAAATTGTTACAGTTAAATTAAAATGCTCATTCTAAAAATTGAACAGAATTACTATTTTAGTACCACTTTGTTAAAAAAATGGCAATTTTTGTCTACACCTTAAATGATCGATTTGGTATGTTGTTATTTAAGTACCATTTTTAAAAAATATATCTACATTATAGTTTGCTCTAGTCTCTTTCTTCTGTAACATAATTCAGAAGGCACAGATTTATATTGTTGTGGCTTTGTATAAACCAGATATTAAATTGTAACAAAATATGACTTAAATATATACATAAAATAGACCTCTGGAATATTTATTGTCATAGTAACATCTTTATTATCATAACACAAAAACAGGAAAAAAAAAAGTCCGTGATCTCAGCCATATGCAGGAGTGTCTATGTGGTGCTAGCTGCACAAAAGCATCCCTTTTTCATACTCACTGAAGGCATTTCTCAATACCTACGTGCCTGGGACCCCCTGAGGTTTCAGTGGGTGCAGGAAAGCTCCTTCTGCTGGGCGGGAATTCCCCATGGGGAGTGATACAGACCTGTAGGGATGACCCTCCTGTGCCCTGGCTGGTGAACCTGTGAACCTGTGCCAAAGCTATTGTACAGGAAACCAGAGAAGCAACTCTACCAGGAGGTAGGAYTCGTGCCCCTGAACACACAGATCTCAAAGAGCTCTCTTACTGGAAGCTTTCGGCCTCCATTTAGGACTGAAGCCACCAAAAACAGGGTTGCAGAGCTGAGCTAGAAATGAAAATTTTTAAGGAGTAATTTTGAAGAGTGGACGGATCATTTCTTCCTGCGATGCCATCCATCATTGTGCCTCTTCGCATCAGTCTCTCAGAGTATTAATATCTCAGAAATGCTGTTCCCATCAGCACAGATTGCATAGAAGGTGGAAAAGGAGTTGCATTCCTGTGTATCTGTGGTGTATTTTGCTTCTTGTCAGTTTAGTATCATAATGTTCTATCTGTGGGTGTAACAAGTCTGCAGTTGGCCATTACATACACTGAAGTGCATTGAACCCAACTTGTTAGGGGACCTTACAAAAATAAGGGTATTTCTACTGCAGGCACTATGCTTGAAAGCATTTCATAAACTGTACAAGTAATACCTTCAGTGTTTGCAGGCAGGGTAGTCTAATGGTTAGTGCACTCAACTGGTAGTTATTCTGGTTTGATTCTGTCACTGACTTCCTGGCGTGACTTTGGCTGTGTCATGTTTTCCCTCTCATTTTCCAAATAAGTAAAATAAAGACAACCTTTAGTTCAAAAAGGTGGTGCAAGTCTGAAAGCACCGCTGTTGGCTGAGCAGCCTCCCATCTTTGAATGGGAAGAGTCATAGATGTGCAAAGCATTATTCTTTTCATCTTCAAAGCCTTCTCTTTGTATTTACAAATTAATCAATCTGCAAAGCAGTATTTTTTTTTTTCCTGGGCAGTATGATTAAAAATATTCTTATTAATTACAGGGAAAATTCCACAATTCCAATATATGTCATTCGAAACAACATGATGTATGCAGACATATTGCAACATATTTTCGTTTGGATTGTAAAACATGCATACCTTTGATGGTTTCATCCCACATTTGTTATATTGTATTTTTAATGCGCTCAGACTGTGCTGGCATAATGGTGATCCTCCCCTTATACCCCATCTTTCCCACATGCATGAAGCGTGCTTTGTAGTGACATTCATGAAGACCCCTGCTGTGGTTGAAACGCTGGAGTCCTGCTATTTAGAATGAATGGTTATTCCTGCAGTTGAAGTGTTTTCACAAAGAAGACTGGGTGGCAAGGTGCTTCTTCCTTTCCTACCCCACAGTAGGAGGAAATCCTTATTTAAGCCTATGATAGGACCCTGACAGAGAACCCCACTCTAACACCTGGAGATAGCCTACTGGTGAAGAAAAGCCACTTCTGAAGAATGAAGACAATTTATTCACTGCATGAAATTCTCTTAAAAATAACAAACAATCTGTGCTGCCGCTTAAATCCAAAACTTAACCCCAGAGCCCCCCTCTGCTAAGTGCTGATCTCATCCTGCAAGTGCCTAAAACCCAGGCGCTGGTTCTCCCTTCCCGGGGGCTCCCGTGGTGCGTAGCCTGCTGCTGCTGCTGGGCATCGCGGCTGCCCAGCGCTGGCCCCCCGGCTCCTGCCGAAGCACCGCGTCCTCCAACATTGAGGCGGAGCATCGTGCCAGTGAAATGAGGTCTGTGCTCCGACGCCAGCTTCCAGACCAACTAACTCCCAGTGCCGGTGATGAACAGCTGAAAGAGGTGCCCATTTCTTCTGTTTTAAATGAGTGATAGATTATTCAGGAGAAGCACACGTGTGGTACCTTGTGTTCTGGACTGTAGTCTGGGGCCAGGCACCAAGTCTTGCAGTGCTTCAGTTTTTTAATGGATGAAACCTCTGACTCACAGAGGAAAAGCAAAACTTGAACAAACACACAATTTAAAACCTTCCAGGCTCGAGCAGAGACTGACTGCTGCATTAAGTAAGACTGTAAATGGTGAAATGGACTCTTACGTCTTAAATGGAAACAGTGAGCTACAGAACTGAGCTCAGCTCCCTTTGATCATGCTGCAGTAAACGTGAGCTATCAAATGATTGCTAAAGAGCTTGAGGGGCTCTTCAAAAGTTAGTCACGGTAAAATAGATGCTATAATTATATCCACTGATAAATTTTAGTGAAACCAGCACAGTTGCTGATGGTGACAGATGCTTCGTCCGATGAAGATTTCTCTAGTTACAAAATATGTTCAGTGTGTGCAGTGGCCGTCCAAGCTTTCCTGATCTGTTCAGCAGACATACATTGCACTGACCTGAAAGAACAACCTTCCAGCCTCTGTGGTGAACCGAGCCTTCACCTCCTGCAAACTCTGCAAAGAAGGGCCCACTACACCCGATGCCATTAGCAGGTCTCCACAGCAGGCTTTGCCACTGACACCCAAATCCCAATGTCCTTCCCTTACCAAGTGCCATCATCTCATTCCCTGAACAAGTTCCGCTGAAGGCAAAGGCATTCAGCACAGACCGAGGTGTCAGGTATGAAGGGCAGACTGTCCAAGCTATCACCAAATGGTGAAAACAGCCTGATGCTGTCAAATGACAGAGCCACAGAAATGACCCAGAAGGGAAAGTCCCTCTTCAAAAGTCCTTCTCTACCACCCAGGCGAAACGTGCTCGTATTGGGCTTTTTCTCTTGACATTATTGCTAAATGTAAACAGTACAGGGATAAGATTTATATAATCAGTGTCTGCGATTTTAGTGGATTTTGAGAGGATACTGTAACTCAGATTTGTTTGTTTCATATGTCCCCCGTGACTGGGACAACTCGCTCTTGACTTGAGAGTATCGTTAGCTATAACATCATATTATAATACTACACAATTCTATAAGGTTGAGAGTTATGAACTACAATACTTCTGATATGAACCTGCTGCAGGGTATTTTTTGTATTTATCAGTAATGCAAAAGAAATAGAAATAAAAAAGGAACAGGAATACATAAAACATCAAAATTATTTGACTATAGCCTATTAACAGGGAGTGAAAGCAAGGCTTCTTTGTCCTCAAATTGGAGTATTAACTCCTGAAAATTCAGCTAGGGATGGGTAAAAGCTCTTTTGTTCTCACTTAGCAAACAGTCATTTGTATTACACTACTCAATACAAATGAAACAAATCATTAGTTACAAAATACAGCTTTCAAAAATGTAACATCATACAGAGTTTCTGACACTGCCAGCAATAAGTGTGCACAAACATACAACAACAGCTCCCCTCCAGATACATCAGTCCTACTATATTGCTGAGGATGCCACATTCCCGTCTATATAATTTCCCATTTTCCAATGCACTAGCTTGGATCTGTACAAATGATTAAAGCTACAGTTTACTGAAAAATGGACAATAAAAAGAAGTGTTTTCATTGTTCCGCCATACCAGCAGAATTCCCAGAGACACATTAGTGCATCCTTCAGATCCATTGTCCCATTGTTCCCGCAGCCAGACAGAATTTCTTTTTCACTTTGTGCCTTGTGGTGCAGTTTAGTGTAATAAGATTGTAACAGGTCTCGAAATCATTGCAATTAAATTATGAAACTGTTTTCCTTTTCTAACCCTTGCCCTCAGAATATAATGGCATCATAACAGCATCTAGAGACTGGAGCCGAGATCATATTCTGTCACATCACTGAGCTGATTTGCAGCACAGTGAGCTGATAGGCTTCACTGACACCTCCACAACTAATTTTGGTGGGTAATCTATTGTTAAGGTTTTAGATGTTGTATCATCCTTTAATGATGCCGCGCTCAGATCAGGTTTACATTTGAGTTTCTGAGTGACTTTTAATTTCCGCTCTCTGAAATGGACCTGCATTGCCCCTTTTTGTCCTTTCTTCTGCTTTGGCAGATGTCGTAAAAGTTATTGGGCGTTTACTTCTCTTATCTTTGTAGCACTCGCACTGACAACACATTTTTTACTACAGACATAATACTTTTAGATAGCATAGATTTCACAATTTATTTGCCAAAACTTGCACATCTGAAGGAGGTATAGGTTAAGCTAACATTGACATCTTACAGTGAACACACTGCTTGTGCTGAAACTGTCTCTAGCTGGTGGAAAATTAGCATATTAAAACACTTCTCAAACTCAAAAAGAATAACCTAATCACAGCAATAATGTTTTAAAATGAAGGAAATTCTTAATTAAAGTTTTTATTAAAATGAGCTTCATTTTTCTATTATTGTAACTTGTCTGCCAAAAATCCCATGCATATATGTGTTTCTGTGTGTACAATTTTTTAGAACAATACACTATCTTGGAAAAGTTTGACAGATTATGCATGAAAAGACCATGAGAAAACCTAAAAGGATCTGTGTTAATTTTAAAGACAAGAAAGAATCATGGCTCATTTAAAACATTAAGAAAATCTATCGTCTTTAGCATTTTCTAAGTCATTTTATCTTCCCTTCTTTTTTGTTTTTTTATATAATTAAGCCACTACAAATTTCCACTATTTTATAGCCCACAGCTATAAAACACAGTTGTTCTTGTCAGATACAAGTTAAGCAGCATCAGGGTGGGTAAGTACTGGTGTTGGAGATTACTTCAACTCTACCGATATTGGCACTGGCAATTCAGGAGGGTGCACTTTTCACTCCGCTTTAATATAGAACTGATATCTCTGCCTAATTTTATGGCACATTTTTGTGTTAGCACTACCATGGTTTAGTGGTTGGTGAAAAGATTCATACATACCGAACCCATGCCTGTAAGTGGATCCACATGATGGAACTGCCCTGCAAAAAGCTCCTGAAAGGACTGAGACATGCAGACACGCTTTGTTAAGTGCTGTGGCATTTTTCAAGATGAAGGGTGCTATCAATATGCAATGCATTATTTTTCTTGTGTCCCTGGAGGAGCTTGAATAAAAATGCCTTTCAGTCACTGGACACTTCAACATCCCTTGCACAGAAACTGAAGCCCATAAGGTATAAAATAATTTTACAATATTACTAGCCACCAGTTTTGTACCATTATCCTCATCCCACCATGAATGGACATTATAAACATACCTAGATAAAGAAAAATATTAAAAACAGTTGAAATTATTTTAGTATCCTATATTGGAAAAGTGTGTAATATTCTTCAAACTAAATCGTTAGAACTGTATAAAAATGGCATAACAAATTACAGTATGTATCTTTTTTTTTTGTTACTGGAAGAGAGTATCAATTACAACATTATCTTGACAACTCTATCCTGTAGCCAGTTGAATCGCCACTGAAATCAGTGGAGGACATAGGGTGCAATTACATGCAGTCTGTTGCTTCAGTGGAAGAAGCAAGAGGAGCCTCAGACAAACCAGCGATAACCAGAGCGGTACTGCAGTAAGGAGGGACGCTGAGGCCATACACTGCGCTCTCCCCAGCCGACGGGCTGCCCCAACAGCTACTGCAGAACTTCTGCCTTGCATTCAGAGATGCTCCGACCTGTAACTCTGTGCATGGCCGTACTTCTGTCTTAACCTCCGAGCCACCCGGCGAGTATTTCCCTCCGCAGGGACGGAAGGTGGCTCCGCTCCACCTCGCCCCGATCAGGACACCCCGCCTCGCTGGGTCCCGCGGTCAGGCGGGAGGCAGGGCCCCTCGCCGCGGCACGGGGAACCGCGGCTCGCCCCTCTTTCAGCCGAGGGCCGGGTTTCGGCGGCGCAGGGGCGGCCGGGCCCGGCGCGGGGGCTCGGCGGGGTCGCGGAGGAGAAATGGCCGCGCCGGCCCCGCGCCTGCCGAAGGACGCGGCTCCTCGCTCGCCCTGCCGCCCCGGGGTCCCCCTCGCCTCTCCCCGCTCACGCTAGCGGTGCCCCGGGCCTCACCGCTGCGCTCTGCCGGCCCTCCCGCCGCCCGCGCCCGCCCAGCGGCTCCCTTCCCGCGAGATCCCGCCGGCCGTGCTCTGACAGGGCTCCGCTGCCGCCCCGGCGCCGGGATCTCCCCTCCGCCTGCGAGCCGTGGGGCGGGGGCTGCGCCGCCCGCCGGGGAGCCGCAGGGCGAGCGGCCGCCGAGCGGGGGAGCAGCCCCGCGGCCGGTGAGGGGAGCGCCCCCCCCGCCCCCCTCGCCGCGCCGTGACGGCGCTCCGCCCCGCCCCGCCCCGCCCCGCCCCGCCCCGCGGGTCTCCCCCCTCGCCTCAGCGGCGGAGCGGAGCGGAGCGGCCGCCGCCCCAGCCGCGGCGGAGTGAATGGGTTGCCATGGCAACTGAGTGAGGCAGGCAGCAGGCCGCCGCGGCCCCAGCCGCCTCCGCTCCTCAGCGTGTGGGCGAGGAGGCAGCGGGCAGCCGCCGGGACAGCCGAGGGGAGGCCGGGAGCGCAGCGGCAGGATGGAGGACGGCTTCTCCAGCTACAGCAGCCTCTACGACACCTCCTCGCTGCTCCAGTTCTGCAACGGTAAGGGCGGGGGCCGCCTCCCGCGGCCGCCCCCGGGGAGCGGCGGGGTCCCGGCGCCCCGGCGGGGCGGAGACGGAGGCCGGCGCGGGGAAGGCAGCGCCGGGAGCGGGCCTGCCTGAGGCTGCCGGCGGCGCCTCCGCCGCCCAGGGCCGCCCAGCTCCGCAGCGTAACTCGGGGAGAGGAGGAGGAGGGAGGAAACTTCACCCCCCTCAGCCTCCCCCGTTATACAGCGGGAAACCTGCCGGCCCTCGGCGCCGGGGTGCCTCTGTGAGGAACTTCTCCTGCACCTCCTTCACGGGAATATGTATAGATATGTGCGCGTCTGTGTATATCTATGTATGTATTATAGGTATGTGTGTGTATCTGCCTCAGAGGCAGATCTGGTAGCCCAGGCGATCACCCRCCGCTGCGTGTCTCCGCTGCGTGTATGCCAACGTACATATATATATATATATATGTACACACGACCGAGCAGCGAGCGCACGTATGTGACCCTGGGGCGCGCAGTGGCGGCACCGCGGCGGCGAGAGCCGTCCCGGCGGCGCGGCGCGGTGCGGCTGGGGCAGGTGTCCTTCCGCCCCCTGCCCGCGCCCCGCTCAGCTCCCTCCCCGGAGAGCCCATCCCGCGGCTCTCCACAACAGCAGAGATCAGTTCGTAGGTGTCAGGTGCCTGTGTGGAGTTACGGTAGTTGGCCTGCAGTTACTGATTTTTCTTTCTGTTATTTTTTAAGGTAGGGGTTAGTGGGGTGGTGGCGTCACCTGGGTGGCAGCGTGACAGGGGAGCTGCTGGGCTGCAGTGACAGGTCGTAAAAAAGGAAGAGGGAGGTAAGGAACTGCCAGTATCCTCAGAGGAGGTATTTGGAGATTGGCCTGCATAGTATCTGGGATTATTCAGCTAGCTGGTGTTTACTGTTACTTGGGGGGAAATCTGGTATCCTAAACGTTACAAAGAGTTCTTCATGGTAAACTTTAAGCTCAAAATACCTTATTTTGATTCTAGTTACTGCTTTCTAGCAGCAAAATTGCAAACATTCAAAATCTCATATTTCATTGAAAATTTATTTGTGGGTCTCTTATTCCTCCAGATATTAGCAGTGGTCTGGCTTTCTACTGCTATCTGAGCAGCTGGAGTCAGTTTCATATTAAATTGCTTCGTGACAACAACTGCATCAAACATAGCTGCCTCTTCTCTCGGAAGAAATGAAGATGATAAATTTTACATTATTTTCTTTGTGGTGTGGCGCAAGAAAGGGACATGTTAGCAGAAAACTCTAATACGTGTAGACCTTGAGATTGTGGGAGTAGTTTTTCAGGGCATGACAAGTCGCGCGTGCGGGCTATGCATTGTGCGGTGACGCCGTATTCTCAGAGCTCTTCAGCAGAGAAAACTATGACTGTGTACAGGGGTTGTATGCTAATAGCAGCTGCCTGTTTTGCCTAAACTTAATAAATATTTCATTGTAAGTGTTTTTAAAAAGAAAACACAGCAATGTATTTCAAAGTTTATACTCTAACCCGTTTATAAGCAAGCTGTCTACCTACCACAATCCCTGGGCTTTGCTTTTACAGCGTTCATGATAGTGGCATACATACGGGAACAGTAGGAGTATCAGCAGTTTCTGAATAGTTTGAATAAGCAGAGTAGCTTATTTCTGAGAACTGTACCTTACGTTGATTTTGTAACTCTGAACACTTATGATACATGATGGAAATAAGCCATATGTATTTATGCTGTACATAGGTTTTAAAATCTTAGTTAATCCTTAAGCATTATGTTCTAGAATGTGTTACTGATGAGATCGCTTGCCTGGCTGTCATCTCATTGTAGACAGTGAGCTCAAGAGCTGTTGTAAACTTGTATTATTCTGTGTTTATAAAAGAAAGTGGTTTGATTCAGAAGCCTTTCCTTTTATGAGTTAGCCTTCAGTGAGACTATGTTAGATGAGATGAGATGAGGAAGAACAAAAGAATCAGGCCCTTGAGTACTGCCTTGAGGTGATCAGATATTTCACACAGACACACATGACCCATGAGGAAAAAAATACAGATGGAGGATGCCAGTGAGGGTTTTGAGGTTGAAAGAGGAAAAGAAAATTGCTTTACAGGGAGGTGGAAAGCTCTTGCAAGTATAATGGGTAGTGTGAAAGACGATGTGAAGTTGGGAGTGGGGCAGGCATAAAGAAGAAGCAAACGGAGCAAGCAAGTGGTGGAGATGTGAAGGAAAATGTGATTTTAATATAGGGTAAAGTGAAATACAGAAATGGCTGGTAAGCACTCGAAGTGATCATCACTGTATGTTGAGAGGTTTTCTGTTCTGAACATAGAAGAAAGGATTAATTTTAGTTTTATACAAGTAAAGACACGATGGAATTTTCTGATGGTCTTGAACTGAAGAACTGATAAAGAGACTGCGTGTACATATTGTGTTTGGAAAGACCAGGATAGAAAGCCTGCGCTCCTGTCAGAATAACTGTGGTCACCTGTAGGGCAGCAAGCGAGCTCTAGCCTCGGCCCAAGGACGGCTGCAGCTTCTCCCACTTCCTGGTCCCTTCTCCCTGATCCGGGCAGGCGACAGCCACAGAGGGGATGGGGGAGGAAGGGAGCAGTGGTGGGCAGGAGGTTGTGATGGGAATGAGGGAGCAGGATCTTGGCTGTTGGAGGACCTGGTCAGAGAGGAAAGGAGTAATACGAGGGCAAACTTACCCCAAGCCTCCCTTTCTCTCTAGAAAGGGCTCTGGGTTCAG